>JAGVVM010008580.1:0-20578 GCA_019149425.1 Psidium friedrichsthalianum
CCATCAGATTCTCTGTGCTCATCCGTTCGATTCAGCCATCAACATCACGATGAGAGCAAGCGTGTAATCCTGGGAAAGATCCATATACAGGCAGAACAGTTGCTAGACGAAGCTAGTTTGGTTCATGGGCTTTTCCCCCTTCAGATGGAAAATGGTCAGCAGAATGAGAGATCGAAACTTCAGCTAATCCTGTGGTTCAAACCAGCAGAGATAGAGCTGAGCTGGTCGAAGATACTCACCAAAAGCAAATTCGGTGGCCTTAGGAATGCCACATTCCCTCAGAGATCGAACTGCCAAGTCACCCTTTATCAAGATGCTCATCATCTCTCCGGGTTCCACCATCCGTTCGGCATTGGCGGGACTGTGAGGAGACTCTGAGAGGATATGTTCAATCAAAAAAAAATAAAAAAGACATACCATTGACCTCTCAAAGAAAAAAACATTTTTAATAGCAACAACAGTACGCCACCTTGAGCCCTGCACTTCTTCGAGAAGTTTTGACATTTTTCTTCTGCGGGACACCCGGATGCGAGCATTCCTCATGCTTTTGGAGTTAGTCTAGAAAAATTGCTGAAGCAAAAGGCCGAGGAAGGCGTAGCAGTGAGAATTATGCTTTGGGACGACGCGACGTCGCTGCACCTAATCAAGAACACGGGAATAATGAACAGTCGTGATGAGGATGCCCTCGATTACTTTAGGCACACCGGAGTTGTGTGTAGACCATGCCCCAGATTGAATAACTTCCCAACTCTTTTACTCACCACCAGAAGACTATCACAGTCGATGCGCCGATGCATAGTAATCCAAGCGACCGAAAGCTTGTGAGTTTTCTTTGGAGGGGGTGGACATCTATGTGGGCCGATTCGATACGGAAGAACATTCTTTGTTTCGCACACTCAACACGGAGCTCCACTGCCAAGATTTTGACCAAACAAACATTCCAGGAGCTAACCTTGAAAAAGGTGGGCCAAGGGCACCGTGGCACAACACTCATGCGCATATCATGGGCGAGCCTGCTTGGGATGTGCTGACCAATTTCGAGCAGCGATGGACCAAGCAATGCGACCCCCATTTATTAGTTTCCGCCCCTTCCCTAGCAAATCTGTCTCCGAAACCACTTGCAGCAGCATTTTGGCCGAACGGGATGGGAATGTGCAGATCCTCCGGTCGATTGACCATGCATCGGCTAGCCAAATGTTCAGAACACTTACCATGGAGAGAAGCATCCACGAAGCTTATGACGAAGCAATTAGGCACACCGATAGGTTTATTTACATTGAGAACCAGTACTTCATAGGTGGATGCCATCTGCGGGAGAGAGACACTCGCAGTGGTTGCGCAAATCCAATCCCAATAGAAATCACTCTAAAGGTGGCGAATAAGATAAAAGCGAAAGAGAGATTTGCAGTATACATAGTGATACCGATGTGGCCAGAAAGAGAGCCGGAAAGTGAACCGTTGCAGGACATATTACACTGGACTAGGCAAACCATGGCGATGATGTACAAGTTGATCGGAGAAGCGATCCGGGAAAGCGGCAAACCGTGGCACCCAAGACATTATTTGAACAACTTCTGCCTCGGAAATAGAGAAGGGGAAGTTAAAGGCAAGTTGACTCCTCACTCTTCTCCGCAACCTGCGACGCAGTATTGGAATGCTCAGAAGCATAGGAGGTTCCTGGTTTATGTTCATTCCAGCTCATGATAGGTATTATTATGATTTGTGATTTCAAAGAACGATATTTATAGAGAAAAAATAAGCTGAATAACCATGCTTTTCCTAAACTGCAAATATCCATCTTAAACTGGCGATTCTGTATCTTGCAGTGGATGATACATACCTCTTGATCGGATCCACAAACGTAAACCAAAGATCGAGGGCTGGCCAAAGAGACACGGAGATCACCATCGGGTGTCATCAGACAAAAGACAGCGAAATCCAGAGGGTTCGTGGAGACATACACGCATACCGTATGCCGCTTCGGTGCGAACACACCAGACAAGCTGAAGAGATGTTTTGAGAACCTCAGACTTTGGAATGCGTGGAGAGGATCCGCTTCATCGGAGAGGAAATGTGGAGAATCTCTAGCGGCGAAGAAGTGGTGGACATGGGCCGTGTCCACCTAGTCAAGCACCCTATCGACGTAAAGCAAGACGGCAGTGTCGAGGATTTGGTCAGCGACGGCAGCCACTTTCCCTACACCAAAACTCTGGTAAGAGGAAGGCGATCGGTATTTCTTCCCCCTATGCTCAGGACATGAACAGGAATATGGGGAGAAACTTAAACAACGTACATAAATACCGTCAAATAAAAGATTCAATTGTTCATTCTCTAGAGAGGAAAAGAAATGATACGGATGGTCGGGGCTCCGCGGTTTGATTCTTAGAGCAATGGATAAGTAAGTCGAATATTTCCAGTAGTAAAATTAGGTGAAATAAGGCGAAACCTCACCTGATCTTATCAGACTTTTATGCAATGGGAAAATAAATGCAGCAGAGAATCTTTGGTCCAAGAACTCCGAAGTCGCCACCGACGAAGGGGAGGAATAAATTTAAGAAGCAGCAACATTCTCGATCATTAATCAGCTCCACAGACCAGGGAAGCTTGTCTGGCGAGACACACAGTTCTTTCAGTATGATGATAGAAATAGCCAGTGAATGTACAATAATCTGGACGGGTAATGACTTGTAAAGAGATTCGTGAATGAAAAATCTACTATTAAAATGATCAACGCTCTAGTTTTCATTTGAAAGCTTGAAGTTCGTTAATCGGGTTAAGTTGTTGCAGTTGCAAAACATCCAAGCCATAGCTCCATTTTCGCTTTAGACCAAGTCCAAGACAATTTCTCATCCAACTCGAGGATCTCTTTCTCAACCTGCGCAGGGTTGGTTCACGATTCGTGCAATTTATCAAAGCTGCCCTCACCATATAACAAAACTCAGCTTATACTTTGTGCAAAATCATGTAAAGTTCTTCACATGGCCAAACTTATCTTACGTCACCCGTCCCATTTTACATTATTGCACAACATGTGACCAACCTCATTGCCTCTTTATCACTCAACAGCAGCAACTCCCACGCGGAATAACCATGGGGATGACAACATCTCCACGACATGCCTACGCTTTGCTTCTGTTTTTTATGGACAATGTTGATCGCCCTAAAGTACCATAAGACTCAGTATTTTATGTGATGAAGGTTGGTACCTGACTGTTTGCAGAGCCAAATAACAGTACGAGAATATTTTGCTCAATCATCCAACAGCAAAGGTCCTCTCTTAGAGATCATATGTCACTAAATATTTCATACCTATTCTCATGTGGCCACCTTTATAAGGTATATAGGTAACTCCTCTTACAGTTTCACGTCCTGAATTACTCCGTTTAGAAAAATGAGAGCAAATAGACAGTGACCAAGGAGAAAGCATCAGCCAAAAGAACAGTCACTGCAATCTCGCAACGATGATCAAAGATACATCACCTCATCAAACTGCCTCCGTAGAGGCACCTAATTGTGCCTCAATCCTAACAGTATTCATCTGGCAATTTCAGCCGTGAAGAATCTTGAATATATGATGCCCTCTGCTAGTATGTATGAACAACTTTTTAAGCGTGTATGCAGTCTACAAGCAGAGCAACTGTGCTCCAACGAAATCTTCCACTGTGCTGAACAAGAACAAAAAAAATCTGGACTTAGAAAAGACAGCAAACGAAATGGACATCGGGATGCATCTTAATGACAAACCTTTGCAATTGCCACATAGCAACTCTTACAGGAAGACAGATAACGAGGAAAGGCACCAAAGCCGTAGAATTTTCTCTTAGGTAACAATTTCAAAAAAGAACAAGGTAATTAGTATATGGCAACTATAGGAGCAAATTTGAGATGCTAAGAAAAGGCACCAAAATGATATCATACAGCTTCAAGTTAAAGAATGCAAATCATCATATAGGAAAGTCTTCATCACACTTTCAGGCTGAACTCATCTACCTTCTATGCGTATCAGGAGAGAGAAAGAGAGGGCGGGAGGGTCATCAAAAAAATGTATCTAGTTTCCTTGCTCCTATAAATAGAATATATATTGAAAAACCGGCATGCCCATTAGCCCACTTCTTTCTGTTTGTAGATCAGATAGGATTTTCCTATTCTCGTAAATGATGCACATTCAGTCAAAAAGAATTATCACAAAGCTGATTCAGCTCTAACCTATAGTCATTGGATGGACATCCAACCCATTTGGCTCCCCAGTAGAAAAACGTGACATCCTCCAGGTCGGGCATCACAAGAAAATCTCTCCATCTGCAAATGCGCACAAGACAGTTTTAGGAGAAATAAGCAAATAGATCATTAACACATCCAGTATAACTGAAATGTCTGATATAGATACCACCCAAAGAGAGAAGAAAGTATCAACAAAAAGAAATCGAATGTGGAGACCAGGTACAAAGTTTTAACTACAAAATGGTCTAGCAACCCTAGCCTGAATTGGAACAATCAATTCAGGTGCTGCAGTAGCTTGGATCATGTTGCTTAAGTGAGGTGCTTGTGTGCTTATTACTGGGTGGTAGCGGCAGTAAGCTACAATGCTTTTGCCAAACTTCCAAGCTTATTATGTAGATAGTTGTCCACGAACCAAAGGCCACTAAGCTAACGCTTCCAATTGCTTTTCAGTATTACCCCGTAAAGTGTCTACCAACAAAAATAAAAACTCGATAGCCTCTCATTTCTAAAGATACACCATCAGAAGGTCTCAATGGGATGAGAGGACATCCAGACTATTCACACAAAAATCTATTTGTCCAAACATTTAGCCACAAGCACACAAGACTGTTGCAAAAGCCTGATAACTGCAGTCATCAGTACCCTCGATGAGACTGAAACAATGAAACCACGCACCTTGATCTATATACTGAAACTGGTAGCCGTACTGAAAAGGACAAATCTTCTGATATACTTAGAATGCAAAACTTACTACAAGCTGATGCTCACCAAAAAGGCAAAAAACTTGCTCAACAGAGAGGCGAGACAGCCATGACTCACGTGATGCTGTTTCGCACACAAGAGAGGCGAAGCTTCTAGAAGAAACTTTATCAAACTAATTTTGCAGAAGATTCCTCATATTGTATCGTTTGCAAAATGCATGCAGCTATACCAAAGTAAAACGAAAGACTAAGCAGCACCTGTAGGCCTGTTCTAAATGCAACAAGGCTCTGCTCTCCAAAGGTTCCAAACACAAATCATGAAATTACATGAGGCTCCATTGCTCACGTCTAGGGAAAAAGTAACACGATATCTATCATTACTAAAAATGTTGCTGCAAATGGTGACGCCACCAGAAACATATTTACAAAAGATGGGCATATATAGACTAGAATTACTGGAGCTCTAGATATTTTGTCCTTGTAGCTGGAGACAATTTTCCATGCAATCTGCTCAATTAAAAATGAAAGCCCACATCGAGAACCAAAGGAGCATCACCTATTTCAACCTACAGCCATACCCTACTATATAAACAATTCTATTCATCTTGCTTGTGGCTGCTGGCCAAAAGAAAAGTCTTGCTTCTGCCAGATTATGATCAATTCCTTCCCAAAGATAATCATGGAAAACCATCTGAAAGTTCCACAGATGTGCACCCTCCATTATAATATTTGTTAATCACTCGAGGGCCTCCATTTATTGCAAAATATTAAGTGCTGAGGCAGAGGATATTTCAGCATTCAGTGTCTAGTACAGTGATGACACTGAAAGAATTTCTAACACAGTTCAATCAAGAAAACTATTGAGCCCATCCAACCAGCAACATCATCTTAAGACCATCCTGAAATATATAACTCCCACTCTACTATCCAAGGACCATCCTACAAGGAAATGCAATCTTGAAAGTTCCTAATTTCTGCCCATATGTCATTGAAACAATGGCACAATGACACTGACCAGTAGGAGCATATCAAATATGGCGCACAACCAAAAAATAGAATGGATTACACAGCTCATAGGATGACAAAGCAGCAGCAGATGGATAGCTAAAATAAATCATCTGAAAACATTAGGGTATGAAATCCATGTCTGTGGCATCCACGTTCAAAAGAGAATACTTGCCTATAGGAGGTGGAACCCAATCCAGTTTGTAGCATTTTGGAGGCAATGCAGGTTCACCTCAATCCACAAAGAAGCAACTTTTGATCCCGAGGTAGAGTCTTGGGAAAAAGAAAGAACAAGAATATGGTGCAATCAAATCAGATGGGGTGCCACAATAAATGTGGCCCAAACATCCTACAGCGATGATAATGGCATTAGATGCTCTTCTCCAGTGGCCAGATTACCAAAGTCTACTACAGAAGCTCCTCCCATGCTCAGCATGCACAGAAGCATACACAGGGTATCGGACCATCCTTGCCTGTTTCTCCCATTGGATCACAGCATGCTCCAGCTTCGCTTCTCAGGTAGATAGAACTCTCACAACTCCCCCATAACCCACTATTAACTAACTCTAGCAGAAATCCTAACTAGAACCTAGACCATTGTCTCTTCAACATCTCCATTGAAGAGTGTTACCTTAGAAAAGTTGATATTATCTATTTCCCTATCTCCAATGTACAAAACGAGGCAAGAAAAACTCAAAATGTGCCAGTTCCCGACAAGCATCCTAGCCAACTTCATGTAACTAAAGATGAATAGACCAAAGAAGCAGCATTCCAATCTATTAACAATTCAGCACAACCCCAACAACTTAAGTACCAAAACGTTCAAATGCTTAATGGGACTCCGCCCCTTCCTGCACCAACTTCAATTGGAGGTTACCAAGCTTCCTTTCGGTAGATATTACAAATAAAACAAGTTAGCAACTTCCGCACTATAGTCAATCACAATACAGTTATCTCCAGTAAGCATGCTATGCACCAATGTGCACCAAGCATATTCAATGGTCACAGAGAAAAACACTTCAAATCAAGGCAAGAGACCTTGACATATTCTTTCACTTTAACATGTTCTAATCTTTCCATTTGTGTCTCACCAAATGGGAAAGTTTACACTGTGACCTCATACTTGTAAACTGCTAGTGCAAACCTTGCAATAAAAGATGCAGATATGCATCTCCTAACGATAATACCATTCAATAAAACACTGAACTATCAGAATTTTCAACCGCAAAGCGTCTCACTACTAGCACCAACATTCCAAATAAACTCCCTTGAAAAGTTGAACTCGAGTATGAGCACATCCCAAAGGCTTTATGCTTAATTCACACACAGAGCGGGGCTTGAAGCCATTCTTAACCTGCAATCTCCAGAACCTATTAGCTAATTGACTGCAAGCACTTCATCGCAAGAAAATCATCACCACAGAGAGCTAATATCCTCCTCTTTACACAGAAGTCAGACTGTTAGCCAGTCAAGTATGCAATTAAATGGATATCCCCAATAAGAACCACAAATGGGCCTCCAGGGAAATTTCGAATCTTCAGAGACCCTGATTGCAGCATCTTGGACAATAATGCCTTCAGAGAGAAACTTTGCCTCCTTCCTTATCAACTTAGTGGTATACTATTGTACAAAACAGCTTTCAATTTCTGTGACACTTTCTCTTATGGATTTTTCCAAATCCAGCGACCTCAATACACACCCACTCAACTGAGTTGCAAGACTTGGGCTCCCAATAGAAACCAACCAACCAATAAGACTTTTCAAGCTAACAAATTTGCAAATACACAGCTTAGCAGACCTTAGACCTCGACTGCAAAAGTAGTACATAAAGACCCAAGGTGCATATCCGATGTTTGAAAAAAAAGCAACATTAAAACTGAACGATTGTTGAGTTTACATAGATTCTAGAGAATTCATATTTATCTCATAACCACACAGAGAATAATAACTGATGTCCTTTGAGACTAAAAACGGTAACATGATATTCCTAGATAAGAAGTTAAAGATACTAACGATGCATTCAGATAATAGACTACTGATGTGGCGTGCCAATTGATAAATTTGTGCCTTCCTTCCCGTTAACTCCTTCAACTGCTCAGCCAACAACATGTGGTGCATATTCAGTTACAACAATCACGTCCAACTCTCAACGACGATTAATGCGAGGTTTGTCATGTCCTCCCCGTGAAGCAGATCCAGGACCATAAAGAGGACCGTTACCAGAACCCTGCCAAACACAGGGACAGCATGTTAAATAATGCAAACATAATTATCAACCTTCAACCCTACAAAATGCAGAAATTTCTTGTCCATATCCACAAGGTAATTTTTACAATTTCAATTATGTATGGGGACAACAACAATTTATTGGACACAAACCAGGTGAACACCATAGCCATCCCCATATGGCGCAGCGAAACTCCCTTCCCAGCATTAAATTTCCTCGCATATGGTCCTCCACCTGAAGGCACCACAAACTGAGATAGTTGGGTTATGTTGGATAAAAACTGAAACCAATACTCAACTGTAAGCGCACTAGAAAATTTCAGCATCACAGTCCCACAAAAACGTAACAGCCAAAGCAGAAGTGGTAATATACAATGAAGGAATGCACCAACTTGACTTTGCCAGGAAACTTTTGAACTCATAGATAATTGCAATTATGCCAAGGAAAATCAAAGAAGAAAAATGTTCTCATATCTAAGAAAACGCTCAAACGGGAGGGAAGGATGCCACACCAGCAGCCCATGATCTGACATCACCAGCGGCGAGTTCAGCACGCAACTTCTCGACCTCCCGCGCCATAGAAACCAAAGTATTCTCCATTGCCTGTCTTTGTTCCACCAATTCAATGTTTGCTTTCCTCTCGTACTCCACTGTAGATCTACAGAAATAAATTCTTTTTTTCAATACTCTGAGCGAGAATAATATCTATCTGATGAAGTTCGAACTAGCAAATGAACTTCAAGCCATATACTGCATATAAGAGTAGGTATCAGCCAGAACGCCATGAGTGAAGGCATACAAACCTAGCATGCATGAGCTCCTGGTTGAGACCATCAATTTCTGCCCTCAAGAGAGAAATCTGCTTATTTTCAGCCTTCAATCTAGCAACGTCCTGCGTCAGATTTTGAACTTGCCCGGCAAGATCCTGCTTCACGTTATTCAGCTTCTGAACTTCGGCACGAAGCTGCCCAGCTTCCTTTTTCAAAGGCTCGGCTGCTCGAAGATCAGCTTCGAGCTTCAAACCTTTCTCGATGAACTCCCTCGAGTGAATGTCGTGCTCTGCGCGGATATCTCCGATAACGAGGTTCATCCGATGAAGCTCCTCCTTGGCAGCACCAAGCTCCCGCTGCAGCGCAATCCGATCTTCGACTAACCTGCGGTTATCCGCCAACACCCTCCGAAGCTCGACGTGCTGCATCTCGAGCTCCTCCTCCAACAAAGCAGGTGGAGGAGGCGGTCGAGGCAGAGGCGGACCACGGACATAAGGGCCCTCAGGAGGGTAACCACGCCGGCTACTAAACGGCTCGCGCAATACTCGATTCCTCCCCGCCATTTTCAACCTGCAACAATTTTTTGGTTGATGGGTCGGACAAATAGAACAGTGAGGCAATCGGATAGCTCGAATCCAATTGTCCCCTCAAAGATTTAAGACATCGTACTTGGAAGAAAGTACACGTTATGCCAAAGGCAACGCAGGTCGGTTCGGTTCGGTTCTATACACCTACTTTCGCTCGGGTTTACCGCGATCGCTCGTCAGCCTACGATGTGCGATCTCGAACGCACGTTCCCCATGGAGATCAAGGAAAGTGAGAGAGGAAAAAGATGATGAAGATGATGAAGAACTGGCTAAAGGAAGGGATGGAATCAACCGATTCGGAACCCTAGCTCGAGGAAGAGGAAGACGGCTTCGTTGTTAATAAAAGCTGCGTCTGTTTTCTCTTAGGAACCCGAGCAATTCCTTCTCTAGAAATAGTCGAAAACCGGATTTGGAGCTTTTTAGGGCCCATCAGGCAACTATGCTGATTCGGATTCTGTTTTTCGGAAAAATATATATATTAATAACGTAAATAATTTCATTTGATTAAAAAAAAATCTAATCATGTTCCGAGAACAGTTTTGAAATAAAAATAAGAATAAAAAAATTAATTCTAAAAAAAAATCACTTTTCCAAATCATAAAAAAAGAACAAAGACTCAATTCTTTTAAAAAGGTTAAGGGTTTGTTTGGCAACGATTATGGTCCATAAAGATAATTATGATCAAAAATCATATTTATGATTTTGTCCCTACATAATTTTTTACATAATTAGAACGCGTTTGATAACTAGATAAAATTTATGTTCGTGAAATAAAAACACGTTTGATAACTGCATAAAATTTATGTTCTCGAGAATAATTAGATAGTGAAAAATCTTTTTAAAAAAAATTCATCTATTTTAAAAAAATTAAAATTTTCTAACTTTTTTAAAGTGTTTTTTATTTCCCCATTTTTATTTTTTTGAATTTTTCCCTTTTTAAGAAATTTTAAAATTTTAAGTTAAATTACAAAGATTTTTTTTAATTTTAAGTTTAAAAAATATATTTAAAAAAATTATTGTTGCTAAATTTTCAAATCCATTTTTTTTATAAGTTCAGAAGTCACGTGGACTTATTAATCATCGAAAATACTAGTGAAAATTCTTAAATGGAAAAACTCCATATAATAATTTAAAGTGCCCTCATTTTTGGGAAATTCAAATTAAGGTACCAAAGTGTCATTATTTTCTCAAATAAGAGCATAAAGTGGTCTTTGTTTCAAATAAGAGCTTGAAGCACCCTCTTTATTTTAAATAAGGGTCTAAAGTGATTATGTCTGTCTCAAATAAGGACTCAACCTTGTTAGCTGACCAGCTTACTTAATATTCCTACCGATTAAAGGCATTTTTTTTAAAATTCAATTTTTACTTAAATTAAAAAAAAAAGCCAAAAACTAAAATAAAACAAAGGAAACACAAGTGGGGCTGCCTCCCGCCTCTAGACACCGCTCCACCCTCTTGCTTGCGTTTAAGTTTCTAATTTTTGATTGTTTAAAATTTTTAGAAATAGAAAATGATCCCAAATTACATGAGCAATAGGTATTACATGTAAGGGGTCTTGCACCCATGCCTTAGAATTTCCTTGACGAGCTATGTGAAACAAATTTTCGAACGTGCCTATGACTTCGTTTCTTAGGAGATCTGTGCAGCTTAAGATCCTGAATTTGAGACTTTCTACACCAAAAAAAAATCTCTTAAATGAAGGTATTCGTGCTTGAATGGCAGCTCAAGATCAGCCTCACGAAAATTGAAGAAGAGGACTTCCACGTGGAGAAAGTCATGAGAAGCATGAGTACTTATAGTAGTATGAAGCTAATTTATCTTGGGAGCGTATGTCTTGATTTGAAAACAATTGGTAAGCTAGGCAGTTTTGAGCTGAGTTTGTACCATTTTAATGTATTTCGCTTCTTTCGAATAAGAGAGGTTTGATGCTTTTGAATACACCGTGTTAATTCCAGTAGGAAGCAGCGGCAACGCTTGAAATGAGATAGGGAAAATAAAATTGAAACTTCCCCGTGCTCCAGCATAGACCCCACTACTTGTCGTATTTGGTTTGGGTATTGTGACCACGCATGACTTTGAGAGTCGTGATGATATTACTAAGAAACGTCTTTATCAGAATATTTTTACTTCTCACTTTGAGCAATCTGTCATTTGTGATAGACAAACGAAATGGTTCGATAATTAATATATCCTTTTTCATTAATTCTATAAGAGTTCATGTATGAATAAGGATTCATTTTACTTCCCTACTTAGCTACTCTAGGTTGGGGGCAGGTCAGGGTGGAGATCCATTGTGAGTAATCATATGAAAGATCGTAATTTCCACAAGCACAAAATTCTCTTTTATATGAACAAAATTTCTTCCACAAAAAATCCATTCCTTTTCGGTTTATTGTTTTGTAATGAAAAGTATAGGGTTTTCTTACCTCTCCAACTTTTTCCTAAAGAGGAATAATTATAAAAAAAATTAAAAATAAATGAAGAAAATGCCTCTAATCAACTAGTAATATGCCCTTTTTATATTAATATGACCATTTCAAGCTTTTATTTGTAACAATATCCATTTCAAGCCTTTATTAAAGTGATGATGGCACTTTGGTTCAATTTGGATCTTTTTTTGAGAAAATAATGGCACTTCGAACCCTTATTAAAATTTTTCCCCTCGGTTTTTATATAAAAATTCAAAGTGAATATTATTTCAAGTTTCAAATAAAGTGTTGAAGTGACATGATTATTTCAAACATAGGCCTCATCTTGTAACTGGTCAAAGGCATTTTCGTCTAAACATAATTTAAGACTAATTTTTAGTTAATTAAATAAAATATTGAACAATATAACATTAAAAGTAATAAAAAAAATTTGAACTGTGAGCTTTCTTAAAAGAAAAGAAAAAGGAAAAACAAAAGAATAGAAAGAACAAAAAATTTAAAAAAGTAAATGAAATGCCCTTAACCAGCCAATAAGGTTATGCCCTTTTTTAGAATGTTATTGCTACTTTAAGCCTTTACTTGAAACAATTTTCACTTCGGGCCCTGATTTAAAGAAAATGGTGGCACTTAATGCCTTTATTTGAAATTTTCCCTTCTTAAATTGCTCAAAAAAATATTGTTGAATGATATTTATGAGAAAAGGAAAGGCTGTTTTAAATTCTTGATTTTTGTATTAATAGTAAATTAATAATACGGCAAGATATAAGCTTCGTAAATTCCAAGGAAAACTTCTGTTATCTGTTTGCATGTTCTTGTTTAATCATATCTAATCATCTTTATTGAATAAATAACTCAGATTACCAATTTTACTTTCTTCTGTGTAATGCAAAAGATGCTTGCGGTTCAGAGTGATCTCTTGCCTTTCTTGCCCAGAAGTCATTTAACAATATATTCGTAAACACAGTGATTCGAGAACAAATGCATGAATTAACAAATTCAAATAAGAATAATTTACATAACTATTTAATCCCTTGATACCGTAGCTTCTACTTTCCTTCGCATAATTTCGCTCGTCTTTTTCTTTTTTTAACACCTTAACCTAACGCATTGTTATTTCTTAATCTGCAAGTATAAAATAGATGCCATCTGAACTTGGCGACATAAAAAAAATTTGGTGTGGATTTTGACAAGGCGATTTAGTGATAAGGGGTTCATGGCGGCCCCGTTTAACCGAAGAATTTTGTACATTGCTTTTACTATGGACAGTCCTAGGCAACAAATTAGGTGTAACCCGATCGATTGCCTCTAATTTGAATGATACAATTTGGGTTCCGATCATTTACTTCACGACAAAAGAAGTTTATACCGAAATGATTTGCATATATTTATATCAAGCTTTTCGACTTGCATTGCTTGTTTGATGTTGTTAACATGGCTTAAGAAGTACCATCTATGCACCAATTTTAATGAGCAATATACAAGCGTGGGAGAAATTATGAATGTCCATGTGCATAAATTTGTGGATGTCATTATATGCTTTGATAATCTATAGCTGCACACAAGTTGATTGATTATTTTAAGTCAAAATCACCTACTTAATTCTTTCCAATTATATTGTCCAGACATTCAAATAATACTTACTCTTCCATTTTCCATAAGATACCATAAAATTATCATTTACATCACAAGTTTATCATACAATTTTTTTATTTTTGTTTTCAGTACATAATGAATTCTGTTCTTAAAATTTGCAGCAATTATTTTTCGACTTTATCGAGTCACCGACGAAATTAGTGGGTTTGACAAGCGACGCCATGAAAGACTAATAATCTGCCAAACTTTATACTATGCATATTATAATAATCTCGACATAGAATGAATAAAGAAAATAACAACTAGGTAATTTTATTGTAATATTTCCTTCGATGCCCGACCATCCAACCTAGTGCTATACATTAGTCTCGATCAGCGAAGGTGGGATATCCTCACACCTACTTAAACACGTGCTATCTCTCATATCCCCCAAACATATATTATATATCTTTCAATTTTGAATGCCATAATAGTTTTCGAAGGATTCTTATATGCATGGAAAATAAAGTTTGCAAGGCAATAAGGGAAGATGGGTTCGGTTCCCCGACCCGATGGACCCGCTTGTCAAAGAACGAGGAAAAAATAAGTCAGAGCACAAAATAGATTAGCATAAGTGCAATTGCCGATAGCAACTTTTAATAATAAATGAATAGAACAATTACAAATTCGAATTTTTGTTCAAGGTACTTCTAATGAATTGATTTTCGATTCTTATATTTCATTTAATTGAAATCTCATAGTTCACACGCTTTAATTTTTTTTTAATTCGACCTCAAATATCGAATTTCACGTATGATAATTATTTTTTAAATAAGCAATAATTTAAATTTTGGTGGGTATATTAGAATGAAATTATTATTTTTAGCTTATAGGTCCTACAATTTTTTTAGGGAAAATTTCAAAAAAATGATGCAAGGTGCCATTATCATCTTAAAGAAAGGCTTGAAGTGGCTATAATTATTTCAAATAAGGGCCTAACCTTGCCCCCAGGCCAAATTTTTTGGCTGATCAAGAACAAAAATAAAAATTTAAAAAAGTAAAAATCAGGTGGTAGGTTTTTTTTTTCCCTTCAAAATCTCTTTAAAAAATAGAAAAAATAAAATAACATAAATTAGTAAATGATCAAAATATCCATAACTGAAGTGACTCAAGCCCTTTTTTGAGATTAATATAAATTTTTAGGTTTTTTTTTGAAATAATGTGTATTTTAGATTATTATTTGAAATAAGGTATATTTCAAGTCATTATTTGAAAAAAATGAGGATATTTGATGCCTTTAAGATTTTTCCTTTTTTTTTTTAGGTTCAAATGATAAAATTTGAGACATCAGGCTGCTTCAAGCCCCAGCTATCGGACCTCGTGGGGGGGGCTTAGGAACCACCGACTTGCGGCCGCAGCCACTCGTCGCTTGCGAACCACCGCTTAACGATTCGGGTTGGAGAGAGAGAGAGAGAAGAGAGAGAGAGAGAGAAGAGGAGGGCGAATTCGTCATCACCATCATCTTCTTCTTCTTCCACGCTCGCTCTGATTCCTTCCATTTCGCTTCTCTCTCCGAAAGTCTCATCCCCGACCCTCGCCCTCTTTGCAAACCCTAATTCCGCAGCCTCGTCCGGCGGGCGCCGCTCGGATTGCGGACGCAGCATGAGCCGCTACGACAGTCGGTCCGGCGACCCCACCTCCTACCGCGACCGGAAAAGGTAACGACAAGTCACTTCCCCGCTTCGCTTCGAAGCATTTCTATTCGTTCTACATTGGGTTCTCACCTTTCATATGCTCGCTCGCCGGCGGGCGTGCCGCGATTATTTTAGTCTCGACGGATTTTGACTTGATAAGGAGTTGCCGCTGAGCTCTGCCCGTGCGTAGTTGTTAGTTTGACTTTACTCTATGGCTTGGGCGACTCTCGGTCCCCCGTGGGGTTTAACTCGCTTAGCGGAGTTTGGAACTTCGCTCCCGCGACGCTGCGCTACGATTGGACTGTTCGGTTTAACAGTCTATTAGAGTGTACTTTTTGCTGATGGTGAATTGCACTTCTATGTTCTATACATAGCCTTGCTGAAATTTTATCGGTGGTATGATTTTCGAGCCTTTTTGAAGACCATAATAGATTGATGAGCAGTTTGCTTTAGATGACGCTTATTGCAGTAGGACTTTAGCAGGCTGTAAGAGCAAGTTAATTAATCAGATGTTGTGACAGACGTTTGTTTACTGTGGTTGACTGTTTTTTTGTAGTGATTCTGGGTTTGGTGGAGCTTCCAGCTATGGTGCCCCTGTCCGGTCTTCAGCAGGTAGAAAGGATTACAATGGTGTTGAGTCGCCCAGGAGGACGGATTTGGATGGTTTGACTCCTTTCGAGAAGAACTTCTATGTCGAGTCTCCATCGGTGGCTGCTATGTCAGACAGAGATGTTGAGGATTACAGGAAAAGAAGGGAAATTACTGTGGAAGGCCGAGATGTGCCAAAGCCTGTTAAAATTTTTGAAGATGTTGGCTTTCCAGGCAAGTTTTCTTGGTTGTCTAAATTTTGGATTTTGATGGCAATTGATCGCACGAATTCAATGAGGTGATTGCTGGAGGGTTATTTTAATGTTAGCGTAGAGCTTTTAGAATTTTTTTTCTTTTTGTTTGTTTGTGTGTGTGGGGAGCATGGGCAAAGCATTCATATTATTGGGGGACCTTCCAATTCAGTGGATTGTTCGTATGACTTTTGTTTTATGTTCCATGGAGAATTTCAGAATCGGCTTGAAGGAGAGACAGTGGAATGTTTTTATTTCTCACTATTCTTGAATACTTTCAAAATGAACACTGGATTGGTCAAATTGTTGATTTGAGATCTCTTTCATACCAAAATTATTCAGAAAAAAAGTTCATAAAGTTGGTTGAGAAATAAACTGTGGACAATGTCCTGGTGCTGTCTCTGGTCTCAATGTTCTGTTTTCATACTTTGGGATATGCAGAAATTTTCTCATATTCATTGATGACACTAAAGGAGAGAATACAGGGCTTCTGTGGGCTCTTCCATTCGACATCTTTCAAGTCCCATAGAAGCACTTAATTTGTCTATTAAGCAATCTCTTGCTTTGAAAGACTCAGTACAGCTTTTTATTTGCTACTTTCTCTACATATACTCCAGATTATGTCATGCAAGAAATTGCAAAGCTGGCTTTGTCGAACTACACCAATTCAATCTCAAGGATGGCCAATGGCTCTTAAGGGCCGTGACCTAATTGGTATTGCCGAAACGGGGTCGGGAAAGACACTTGCCTACCTATTGCCTGCAATTGTCCATGTTAATGCGCAACCAATTTTGGGTGAGTATTTTACTGAAGACTTCTGTTTCGTTACCCACTTCGATCATCAACCTGGCTCACATAACTTCTGTTTCTTATCAGCCCAGGAGATGGCCCCATTGTGTTAGTGTTGGCCCCAACTCGTGAACTGGCTGTTCAAATACAGCAGGAAGCTACAAAATTCGGCGCATCATCAAGGATAAAAAATACATGCATATATGGTGGAGTTCCGAAGGGACCTCAAGTACGTGATCTCCAGAAAGGTAGGTGTGATTAGATTAAAGTTATGCTGATCTGAAGAGGCGCGGCTTTCATAAACTGTACATCATTTGTAATTGAATTTAAATTTGTTCTCTTTTCCCCATTTTCCAAGTGCGGGAGTCTCCTGCGTCCTAAAGTAATTCTACTTGTAATTTGTCTTTGTGCCACAGGCGTCGAAATAGTGATTGCTACACCAGGAAGGTTGATTGATATGCTGGAGTCACATCATACTAACCTAAGAAGAGTAACCTACCTCGTGTTGGATGAAGCTGATCGGATGCTAGACATGGGATTTGAGCTCAAATAAGGAAACTTATTTCACAGGTTTATCTGCTGTCGCTATTTTTGGCAGTGTTTGTGTTTTGGCATAATCTTTACTCTTCTCCTTCTTCAGGCACAATTGCACATACAAACCTTGCACAGAGACTACCTGTGATGTTGTTTTATCGGTTTGTCCGTTCATGCAGATTTCGCCAGATCGTCAGACCTTTTGTATGTGAGTGCTTACCTGGCCAAAGGAGGTCGAACAATTAGCAAAGCAGTTCCTCCTAATTCCGTACAAGGTGAGATTTTCTCAGCATATGTTGGTGCAATGTACTGCTTCACCTAATATAGAATATCTGAATTGATTTTCCAATTGGAATGGCGGTGAAATGTTGGTCACTTGATACCAGAAGGTTGTGACGATCTTACCCTGACTTCTTTTTTCAGGTTGTCAAGTTTAGTTGGATGAACGTCCCATTAATTTTTCCCCTTCGCAGAGTGATAAATAGGTTCCGGAAGATTTTTTGAAGGTCCAACCATGCAATACGCCGAGTTGTTGATATTGTCCCTGAAAATAAAAAATATACATTAGGAATGCATTTAGCTAGTTAATAAATATTATTATGTTGCTTGTACTAGCATCACCTGAGATTTATTATGCAAAGCTATTTGTTCTCAGTACACAGATTGGTACATTTGGCTGGAGGATATCATGGATGGAGCCGAAATACTTATATTGCTGGATACGAAGAAAGGGTGTGATCAGATAACTCGGCAACTGCGTATGGAATGGTTGGCCAGCCCCCTCTCCCTCATCCATGGGGATAAAAGTCAAGTGCAGAAAGGGATTGGGTCCTCTCGAGTTCAAAGGCGGCAAATTTTCCCCCCCCCCCCCCCTTATAATGACTGTGCAACCGATTTGCCGGGCACGTGGTCTGGTTCGATTCTTGTGTCAATACTTAAGTGCAAAGATTTACCGTGGTACCTGAATCTGTAGTAGCTGTTATTTTGTTCCCCCCACTTTTTTGGTTATCCTGATTCGCCAAATTTGGTTGTTGGCATGTACATTTTCTTACAATGTATGGCAATCGTCACGTTAGCTTTGCATTCTCCGGTGCTTTTTCACCTGTCATGAGGTGAAGACACTTTTGAACATTTAAATGATTCCCACTTTATTAAGCATCTTCGTGTCGTTCTATTTGACTTTAAGCTATTCTCTTCATCTGAATGCTTAGTTTTTCAACTAGTATATTTTGTCAAATGGTCTCCTTTGTTTTATCGTAAGACAACGGAGATGCCATCTTGTTCATTACTACATAATACATGTCAACTGTCTCTTTGAGCTATTACTTGCATTACTCTCATCTTTTTACTGTTTTTCTTTCCTATCACGTTGAGATAATGGCACATAGTCATTTATCATCACCATTTATAGTTAAGTCTTCCGATAAGTGGATGTGCACAGTTTGCTGTGCTTGTCTTTCACGATCTTGTATGGATAGGTAGGTTTGCCTGTGGATGCACGGATAGTTTGCTGTTATCTTTCTGACCTTGCAGATGTAACAGGATGTGAAGTATGTAATCAATTACATGATTTTCTGGAACACTTGAGATTAATTGTCCACCTCATTGGTCGTCTGGAAGGGCAGGGGCAAAGGGGACCATGCATATATCTTTCTTCAACAGCTGGCAAATGCGAGGTTTGCGTAAAGAATTGATTTCCATCCTTTGAGGAAAGCTGGGCAGAAGGCAGTCCTGATTTGGTGGCCCATGGTGGCGTGCTGGACCTCCGCCTCCAGGTTTGTTACGTGAAATCCCGGTTTCCTTTGTTTCTCTGTTTTCGGCACGATTGCCAGTGAGGGAGAGTGAGGGCAAGAGAGATTAATCGTTAGGCTCCTTTAGAGGCGGTTCTCTTGAATGGGCTGCAATCTTGGTGAGAGCAGAGCAACTCAGTGCCGTTAGGAGATTCTCGCATGTGCAATTTGCAACTCCCACGCGATGGTCTCTATTAAGGGAAGGTGGATGGGGGAAGCATCTGGTTGGTAACCTTCAGGTTGTGCTTGAGGGTCAGTTAGTCTAAGCCTGCAGTCATTGAGAACCGCGCCTACTGGGGTAATCTTTCCCCAGTTCCGCAGGTGACAACGTGATGTCAGTGTTGTGGCATTACGGCAACTACTGTCTCGTGGTTCCTCCACAGAGAGTCGATGGCTTCTGTCATAAATGATGCCTTTCTTTCTGAGCTTCTTCTCTGTATTTTAATTGGTATGTTTTGGAAAAGCCAGCCGAAGGTCGCATTACATGTACAAATGGTTCATGCAAATTAAACCATCCCCTCAAAACACCTCATGTGAGTTATGCTATGGTTTTGTTTCTGAGTGCGGCTCTCTCCTGCAACCCCTGCTGTGGCAGGTCATGGAGGATTTAAGATCGTGGTAGAGGTTATAGCGTGGGACGGCCCTGGTAGCTGAAAAAAAACCGGAGTCCAAGACTTCTGGCAACAGTGATGTATGTTACAAAAAGTCCTTCGGTGATAACTTGTACCGTGTTGCATTTACCTTACAGCAGCAGTGTTTGGGAAAACTACTATATGAGAGAGTACAATTCACCCAATTCACGCTCACCTCTCCTCTCCTCTCCTTCCTTAAAGTCCTATTCGCAACCTGTTTTTCAAATTTGCTGTACTTCGTTCGTCGTGGTGAATCGTGACAGGACTTCACCCAATTCCTTGAAGAGAGGTCTGCTTTTTCCTATTTGGCAGGCATTGTACTTTAAATCCTCAATGATTTATCACACTTCTTTACAAACCGGTAACCAAAACGAACAATAAGAAGGGTGAAGCCCTTGCGTTGTAGGCCTTAATACAGAGAGCTCCTGGCTGAATTTTCGCAGAACGCAGGACACATCGGAAACACTTTCTTATTCTTCGGTCCAATGATAGTCTTCTGTAGTAACGCACATTGAATTGGGTGCTTGAGAATCGTGTATGATGTATTGGGTACCTGACCCAAACAACCACAACCCGAGTGCAAACAGGTTCCTTAAACAATCAACAACAATTCTTATTTAAATCGTTTTTGGGTTTTTGTGCTTTCGGCGCTCAGTGGTCATTTATCTAATAGAGAGGGAAGGGGGGCGGTTTGTCGTGCTAATCAAAAAAAAGCGGGGGGCGATTAGGTGTGTGAGCGCGCGCAGAGAGGAGAGCGAGAGGAGACAGGGGGTGCCTCCCTGTGCTCAA
>JAGVVM010008581.1:0-18876 GCA_019149425.1 Psidium friedrichsthalianum
TTGAAAGGATCAGAAAATTTATCAAGAATTAGGGAAAAAGAATCATTTCGGGACTACGCCCAATCCTACCCTCTTTTTTAATGATGTTTCCTTCCTTATTTTTTTAAAATGATGATTAGGCCACACACTTATGGGCAAAAATGCTCTCGGGAAAAAATTTAGAAAATTCAGAAAAATCTCAAGAATTAAGGCAAAACAAGGCCAATTTTCGCACTGGCCAATCCCTATTTTTAATGATTTTACCTTTCTGATATTTTAAATGGTACGATTTTTCCCTTGCTATGGCCGCCACACAAATCGTCTGAAAGATGCTCGAAAATTCTCAAAAATTCAAAAATTACTAGGAAAACATCGCATTTTGACTGCGCGAATCTCTTTTCGGGATGATTTCCCCTTCCAATCTTTAAAAATGCACAAATTTTAACCCCTTAGGGTTAAAAATATCTCAGAAAAATTTCGAAAAAATTCCCAGAAAATTGTCGGAAAATAGAATAAACGACCACATTAATCCGGTTGACTGATTTTCACTTCCCAATCCCTTGAACAAGATGACCATTACGGCACCTTCCTGAGTCAGCCTTCGATCCAAAAATCTTCTCGAGCGCCTACAACTCCAAAATGATTTTTTCATGAAACCATTGCAGTACCGAAAAAGGGTCGTTCAGGGCTGATTTAAGCGTAACCAGTCTCTCGAACTCTATAATGCTCTGGTTCGCAGGAAATAAAGATATTTCTCCCTGATACTTTATTTAGTACGGTTTACTTAATGCGCACCCTACCAAGAAATGATTAGTGGCTGACTCCAAATTTAAAAAACATTTCAAAATAAAAAACAAAATTTGATGATTTTTCGGTACGGGCTTGGAGGTCCGCCCGTAGGTTAGTTAATTTAAATTTTTAAAAAAAAAACTGAATAAAATACGGTTCACTCGATCGAAATCGCAAATAAATTTTACTTTCGAGCGATAGTTCTTTTCTTTTTTTTCTTTTTCTTTCTTCTTTTTTTTTTTTTGTATTTTTTTGTTTTTTTCTGGTGTTCTAGTATTCCTTGTTTTTTTTTTTTGTTTTTTTTTTGTTTTTTTTTTGTTTTTTTTTTTCTTTTTTTTTTTTTGTTTTTTTTTTTCCTTTTTTTTTGTTTGTTGTTTTTTGTTTTTTTTGTTCTTTTTTTTTTTTTTTTTGTGTTTTTTTTTTTTTTTTTTTTTTTTTTTTTTTCTTTTCTTTTTCTTTTTTTTTTTTTTTTGTTCTCTTATTTTCCCGTCCTTTGTGTTTTTTGCCTTCCCCCCCCTTTTTTTTTTTTTTTTTTTTTTTTTTTTTTTTTTTGTTTTTTTTTTGTTTTTTTTTTTTTGTTTTTTTTTTTTTTTTTTTTTTTCTTTTTGTCTTTTTTTTTTGTTTTTTTCGTTTTTTGTTAATTTTTTTTTATTCCTTCGTTTTTTTTCTGACTTTCTCTTTTTGTTTTTTTTATCCTTTTCTACGACAGATGCATGGTTGGAGCACCTTTTTTTTTTTCTTAAACAGTTTTTAGGATCTGAATGATAGATTATGTGATTTTGGGCAGAGATTCAACAAATCTAGTCAACTAGATCCAGGTTTACAACGATCATTGCTGACTTGGATAAATTGTATAAAGTTCAAGAGTAAGGGGCATACTTATCTAGTTGTTGTGCTGCAAACTTCCTACCGGGTTGAAACAAAAATGATTAAAGTTATCAGGCATATGCTCTTAGATTTAACAAAAATTGGACCCATGGCTATAATTTTTCCTCCTTGATCGGGCTTGTAAACTCCAATGCCGACGTTATTTTGTCAAAAACAAACCTAAAATACTGCAGTTGCCCATGACATGCAAAAAATCAATTTAATTATGTAAGGTTGATTCAGAAAACCATAAAATAAATTAATGAACAGAAATTAACTTATTTCCATAAACCAAAGAAACCATGAGTTTCCCGGATATTTGATTGCCATTAATTTGGAAAATAAAATTAATGCCCTTTCACCCCCCTGGTACTACAATCTCATGCAAAAAATCTCCGTTTGATGTGATGATGTGAATTAGAAGGATTGTCTTCATTTTTTTTATTTTCATTTTTTTGTTTAATGCAAAAAATGACTTTATGAAGGTTACCAATATGATATGCAAAAGATCAATTCTTTTTTGCTATTTCCAAATTAAATGAACAACCATTATGAAAAAAACATTCCTTTAAAAGTGAGTTATCCCCATCCAACTTAACTTAAGGGAAAAATGGGATTTCTCAAAATATTACCTTAATTAGCTCATATTTAGCATACAAACAACAAACTTTTGACATGATTGACTATAGAAAAATGAGAGTTAATGTTTTTTGGGGTTTTTTATTTAATGACAAAAGATTAATGGCAACGATTTGAACAAAAAATAAACAAACAAATGACCATACATATACCTTTTCAATTTCGATTTTTTACTTGAAGCTAGTATGCCCGCGGAAAGTGTAACAAATTGGGATTCTATACTAAATTACCCTTCCATTCCCCAAGATTGTGGCCAACGGCCCATGCAACTTATTTCCCTTTCAAAAGGCACAAAGCACAAGAGAGCATTAATTCATAGGGCATGTTTGTTTATGAATTTGCCAATCTATAATAAAACAAATTATGCCAAAAAAACAAGCAAAGCCATGATAATATAATTTGAAAGAGATAGGCAAATAACCTGTCAAAATAATCACAGTTACTATAAGATAAAATAAATAAAAATCCAAAACAATCTGTATTTTAAAAACATTCCATGGGGTGCGACCGAATTTAAAAGCCAACCTTGCTATTATCTGCAAAACATTCACATCTTTAAAAAAAAAATAGGGCAATTATATTTAACAAACAAAAAAAAAAAAAAAAAAACACTAGGTTTTGAAAATATTTTTAGCATGATCCCCAATGTAGTTGCCAAGATATCTTAGCTTACAAAAGCAAATATCATTTAAGGATATGCCAAAGATATTTCAACCATTTAGCCGAATTAATCATAAACTTCCATACAACAAAAGATCACAAAATCTTACCACCTTATCTTCAAAAGGGACTGCTGCCTTCACCTAATCGATAACTTTTTTGGATCGACTTGCAAATCAAGATTGATGAGGGAGAATGAAGTCCCGGTAGCGAAACTCCACCACGATTGATGAGGAAAAAAAAATTGGTGGGCTCCGACCAACGGCTTCGGCTAGGATGCCTAAACAATAAAGATTTACGAGGACAAATGATATACCAACGCGAAAAAGACACGCGGACTCCATCCTCTCAACATGTCAACTTCCAAATTTTCATTTCTCATTAGGAAGCCCCTCTACATGGGAGTCAAATATTCCCTTGATGGTATACGCCTGCCCATGCCATTCAATGGTGACCAAAAGTGTCCTGTAAACCGGAGTGCCCGCCCAGCGCCTGCCGAAGTCAACATGCACTTGCCGGGCACAATTGTAAAAGAATGAGTTAAGCTTTACAACAAGACTCCACAGATCACCCTAATGCATAAACATTATCCCAGATCTGATTATAATGCTTGTCTCCAACCTCTCTATTGTAATCTTCGTCCCGAGATCTCCCCATTCATTTCGCTTTACATTATTTTAAGATTATGAAACGATGTTTTGTTTATGTTGATAGGGATGGGCTCGCTTGGCCTAAAGTTTGACGACCATGACAACTGCTGACCAAAACAACACGCCAACAATTGGTATTTGTGGCGCGGCTCGTCGGGTCTACGATGGGTGCAGTGGTGAACAGCGTGTGGCAAACTGTTGTGGTCGTTGTGGCCAGATAAGGATAAGGATCACAACGCTTGATGTCACCATCAGCATGGATCCAGAGCAACAGGGTCATGCGTACGTCGCCCGCTGAGTTGACGTCAAGGCAAGAAAGCTTAGTCATTGAGGCATGTCAGACTAATCGGTCGTCGTCCGGAACAAGATGGTCCTTCTCCTCGGTGAGCTTTAAAACCTACAGGAGAATGGGAGTCTTTTTCTTCTCTCTCCTCGAACGTTGGCCGAGTTTTAAAATTGTGGCCTTAATGCCAGATCTCTACCCTTTTGGCGCTTCTGCAGGTGGAATTCATAAGCAAAAGCATAAAAAAAGGCAAACAATAAGAATGCAAATATGATATACTAATGGAAGATCAAGCCTCCCCTCTTTTTGTCCTTTTCTTCTCGCTTTATATGTGTCCTCATTGTGAATTGGAATTGGACTTTCTCCAATGTAAAGCTGTGATCATCTCTGATGATGCACACAGAAAAGAAAGGATCTTGAATAATTGTGCCTCCTTACTAGATAAAGGATGAAAAAGCCGAGAGAGAGATGCCTCTCACTTTTGCCGTATGTATATTTGTGTGGCCTCCTCTGATATGAAGACCTAAGTGTGTTTTTATATACTCAAAAGATAGGGTTCTCAGATCCCAATGGGCTTATTTATAGCATTATTTTAAATGTAAATAGGCTTTAAGGGTTATCAAATAATGCAGATTTTTTAGGCCCAGCACCTCATGATTGTTATATGCAAGATTTGTAGCCACTTATTGTTCGTGACCTAGACCGATTCCCAACATGGGCGCGGTCTTGCCCAATTTTGACAAATCTCAAAACTCCTATTAATTTCGGATATCATGCTAATCATTGGACTTGCCAAAATTTCTGATGGATTCTCGGTTGTTCCAAATTTTGTGCACCTCCTGCCTGGTCCAATTGCTTTTTTTATGGGCTCAATGCAATTAAGTTCTATAATCATCCGCCGCCAATCTGAACCAATATTGATATGATAACCCTTCATATGTGATCCATATTCTCCTTTATGAAGTTCTTTCATAAGTAGATTTACTTCCTTAGTGTCTACGCACCTTACCATCACCAAATCAAATGATTTCTTGTATAAAGTCTGGCCACTGAGAAAGAACTTCATAGGCATCTTGGCTATGTATTTCTTATCTCCAATTGGACTCCCTTGAGGATACTCATGGTGCCAATGTTGATCATTAAACCTTTCTTCAATTACCATGCAATAGGCGGTTGTTTGATAATATCAATCCTTGAAGGTTTAATATCCATACCATTCACCACTTGTAGCATGGATGATAGGGTAGCTAAGGTATCAACAAAGTGATTTTGAGTCATCGGTAGATATTCAAAATCGATATCTTCAAACTCTTTAACCATTTCTTCCAAGAATTTATGATAAGAAATAAGCTTGGAGTCCTTTGTTTTCCTTTTGCCTTGAATTTGCAAGATGATCAGTATGGAATCCCCATAAACTTGCAGCTTCCTTATTTTCATAATGAGGGCCAGTAGTAACCCCAAAATGCAAGCTTCATATTTGGAAATGTTATTGGTGCATGGGAATATCAACTTCACGGCAATCAAATAATGTTGACCATCTGGTGACATCAAGATTGCCCCAGTCCCAAATCCGGTAAGGTTAGCAACGCCATCAAAATACATCATGCATTTTTCTTCAAACAGGTTCAAAATGCAGTCTTCCACTTCTTCATTGTTTGGGACTTGATTTCCTTGGGTATTTTCCTTGGACTAGCTTCTGAGTTGAACTTCTAATGTCAAATTTTGATAGGAGGACCTACTAATTAGCCAATTTTTCGATTAAGGATAACTTCTCCAAAAGGTATTTGATTGGGTCATTTTTTCATGATCAACTGAATATGGTGATAAAGGGTATACTGTCTCAATCCGTGAAGCACTCATACCAATGCTAGGTATGTCTTCCCAACTGCGGGATAATTCATCTCAGATGTAGTGAATTTCTTACTCAAATAATAGATTGCCAATTTTTTGCCGTTCTCTAGGGTTGTTTGGGGTAATAAAGTTCCCAAAGATTCCTGATGGATAGTGAGATATAAAGTCAACGGAAAGCCAGGAATCGAAGGTATTAGGATTGGCGATGAGATGAGATATTCTTTAATCTTCTCCAATGCTTAATGGAATTCAGAATCTCAATTTACCTTGGTACCTTTTCTTAGCAATTTAAAGAATGGCTTTACTATATTAGAAAATTAATAGATGAATCTGGTAATGTAATTCAATCTCCCTAACAAACTTCTCACTTCTTTGATAGTTGTAGGTCTCAATATCCAGTATCACCTTGACTTTAGAAGGATCAATTTCAATTCCTCAGTTGCTTACCATGAACCCAAGGAGTTTTCCTGATTGTGCCCTGAATATACATTTAGTGGGGTTCAACTTCAATTTGTATTTCTGGAGTAGTTCAAATAGTTTTCTCAACACCCGAACGTAGTCTTCTCCAGATTTAGATTTTGCAATCATATCATCCACATAAACTTCAATCTTTATGTGCATCATGTCGTGGAAAAGAGCCATCATAACTCTCTGATATGTTGCTTCGACATTTTTCAAACCGGAAGGCATGACCTTACAATAGAAGGTGCCCGTGGTGTTATGAATAATGTCTTTGCTTTAACTTCTTCTTTTAGGAGAAGATGATTATACTCGGAGAATCTGTCCATGAACGAGAATAGTTCAAAACTAACAATACTGTCAACCAAAACATCAATGTGTGGTAGATGAAAATCATCCTTTGAACTTGCTTTGTTCAGGTCGTGATAATCTATGCAGACTCTGACTCTTCCATCTTTCTTCATTACCGGGACGATGTTAGCAACCTATTTAGGATACAAGATAACTTCAATGAATCCTACCTTGAGAAATTTCATCACCTTCTCTTTGATTTTCTTAGACAATTCTAGATTTGTTCATCGAAGTTTTATTTCTTTGATAGGACACTTGGGTTGATCGGAAGTGAATGCTTTACAATGCTCGGATCCAAACCTGACATATTTGTGTAGGACCAACCAAATACATCTTGATATTCTTTGAAGAGCTCAACTAAATGGGATGCTTATGATGAAAATAGACTTTCCTCAATTTTCAGTTCCTTAACGTTTTCAAAATTTTTCAAATTGACTATAATTGTACCTTCTGTGATTAAGAGCTTATATTCCTTATATTGGCTCCAATCTCGCTTAATATCTATCATATTATCATCCTCCTCTTTTTTGATCCCGTAAGAAAGTCATCAAGATGGTATGAGCCACATAATAACCTGTTATGCACATGAGGAATGGTATGCCTGAAATGTTATAAGCATGGTTAGTATTTTATAGTAACTAATACAAATGCATGAACTTTATGAAAAAGCATTTTGAAAGATGTTTTGAGAAAAGAAGGAAAAAGAGATGCTGGTCCTCATTTCGTACGCTTCCCCAAAATCGTTTGAGAAAAAAGGAATCATGTAGCAAATTAGGCCTCAAGTTTGAAAGGTTTGAAATCAAATGTCACCATCAGGTTGATTTGTTATTCCACATATCCTTAATAAAACTTGGGAGGCTTTTTATTAAATACAAAATGGATTGCATTATAGCATGTACTGCTTGGACTAATGGTCGTAGATTCAAGGGTGTTTTTTCAATCAAAAATGAAATAATAGAATTTAAATCGTTGGAAAGATATAATGCAGAAATCTAAATGCATTAAAAGGAAAGAAAAGAAAACACCTCTTTACTCAAGTAGGGTGAACTCTTCGTCAAACCACTTGATGATGACGTTAACAATGTCCTCAAAAAATGGATTGGACATATCGAGATCCGGTATAGTTTGAATCTCTTTATCTGCTGGCCAGTTAGGATACTTAGAGAAACAATAATCTAGTAGGTTGCCAAACACCTTTGCTTTACCCCTTCAGGCACTAAAGTCAATGAAGAAGCTACCTTTACTTCTTCGGCCTCCATGGCTCATATTTCGGCCTTGACCTCGATGTTCATGAGAACTCTTTAAGGTTAAGTCGTGACCAGACTCACTGTCGCGACCCTTTCTCCTCGCGGGAACGAGGGGGCGGGCTAATGGATTGTTGAGCCTTTACTAATTATCGAGGCTTAGCGCGGGCCCTCCCAGGCTCATACCAAATTGTATTAGGGAGAATTTAAAATCAAGAACGACCTTAGTGTGGTTTGGTGACATGTGATTAGTGTACATGCCATCAGAGTCGCCACTAATAATTTTTTGAAGGATATGATTTAAAACCCTATCGAGCGATTGGAAGAGATCGTTCGATTCTGCGAAAACTAGAGAAACAGGTTTGGAGATTTAGTTATGTCGACACATTGGTTGACGCTCTTTTGGTACCTAAGTTGAGTGATTTCCTAATCAATAGAATTCATGTAGATGCTTTTGGGGTAAGGTAAATCCTAAAAATTAAAAGGTTCATGCAGGTAGGATTATCTGTCTTATCAATCACAATCATCAAAACAAGAGCACAGTCAAGGAATCAACATGTGTGGAGAAATCACATCAAATCAAGTCAAAGAAAGCCTAAAGATGCTCTAAAGACTCAAGGAACCCACCAAAAAAGTTCAAGGATGATTTGGAATAGTTTGGGTCAAATTGACCGGAGGGGTAAAACTGTCATTTTTTAAGACTCGAGAAGTCAAAATTGTGGAAATAGGTCAAATCAATTGAATGTGGCCTTTTCCTATTTTTTTTCACAATTTTTGAGAATTTTTTATAATTTTTATGATTTTTCTGGTATTTTTAGAAATTTTTTTACAATTTTTAGGGTTTCCCATTTTCTCGAATGCCCCCTAGCTATTGCCGCATGTGAGCTCCAAAAACCTTTCTCTCTCTCTTTTTCCCTCTCTCTTCTGTTCTTTTTCGCTGAAACAGCATCCCTTCACTTTAAGAGAATGTGAGCCTCTGATCTTAACAGTCGCTCCAACAGACTTCAACTAGTGCGCGAGAATTTTGTTGTGGCCGTTTCGCATGTGAGCAATGCGTCTTCCTCACTTGGAAATTTCCCAAACTCGTGTGGGTGAGGGATCCGCACTGGCTTGAGGGCTAGGTATGTGCCTTTCTCCTTAATTTGGCATCTTTACCTTTAGAATTCCTTCGGGTGTGCGAGCCGAGAAGAACCAAAATTGGTTCCGTAAGTTGGTCAACAATTGAATGGGCAGAGAGTCTCCATTTGGTGAAGTGTAAGCAGACTGGAGAAAAGGAGCACTACTTTACTTTTTTTTTTTGAATTTCTTGGTCAACTAGTTGACCAAGTTTCACGATTTCAGGCCATTTTGATGTCCATTAGACCATTCTCAACAAAACCCCAAATCTTTTAACAAATTGAAGCTCTTAATGATCGAATTGAATGGAACCGAACCCACCAATAGTCTTGGGGTGATAAAAAAAAACATCGGAGTAGATTTTTAAGTCCAAATGAAAAATGGCTCGAGAATGCCCAATTGTATTTATTTTTGAAAACCAAGGACTAGATTGGAAACATTTTTTTCATTTTCCCGAATTGCTCAATCTGCAAAGATGATTGGACCAAAATGAAAATTAAGGTATTAGAGGATAAATTTGCAAAAATAAGAAATTGCATTTTTGGGCCTTTTTCGTGAATATTGATAATTCCATGAACTCTTGGACTAGAATATAGTTTTTTTGGAAAATAGAGAGGAATATCGTGACTCTGAAAATGCAAAGATGGAAAATTAAAGGGCTAAAATGAAATTTCTGGAATTTTTGGTAATTAACCCAAAAATGTGATTAACTAGGTAAACCACAGTTTTGAAATACTTTTTTTTGAATTTTCTTTGGCCAAAATGAAGGGAAAATAAAAATAAAAATATTGACTATTTTTTCATTTTTTTGGCCTCAAATGCTATTTTTTTAATTTTCAAGTATTTTTCTAATTTCTAAAAAATATTAAAATGAGCAAAATATGAAAATATGTTTTTTGTTCAAAAATGGTTTCTTATGCTTGGCCAAGGCTTCCAAAGTTGATTTTGTAATTTTCTCATTTTTTTATTTTCTATGAATTTTCGAAAATAAAATGCTGAAAAATACTAAAAATATGAAAAATCATTTTTGGTCAAAATGGTTATCTAGACTTGGCAAAGGTCCCCAAAGTTGATTTTTCAATTTTATGAATTTCTATGAATTTTCTAAAATTTTTCAAAAATAAAACTAGCTAAAAATCAAGTGCCAACTGTTGCCCCTCTTTGAGAGGAGTCTCGTGAGAGATCACTCTCAATGACAAAATGACACTTGAGATTTAATTGGCTCTACTGGAGAAAAAGAAAATGGTGACATGCAACCCTAATTTCTTTTGTGAAAGTTAGGTCCAAAATTCATTATGCTCTTTTTGATGAAAGAGAGAGAAAGATCGAGAGATTACCTAAAACTTACCTACCAGGATATATGATGTACATGATGTTCTAAAATGTTGAGAATGGTTGCATGTTCCATCTTCTTAGTTTTTTTTTTATTTTGATTTTTTTGATTGATTTTTTTGACCTAAGATTCTACACCTAATACTCTCGCTATGGAGTACTTAAGGTATGATTCTTAGGTTTTAAAGAAAAAAAAAAGTCTTCTAAGGCTATGGGCTGCGAACACTTACGGATATAGAAGATCCGAGGCATGCTAACCTACGTACACTCGTAGAAGGACTTGTTGAAGAAAGGTAATCTTTTTTGAGGCTACCGACTACTATCCATTCCGGAGGGTGAAAGCTCCAAGGCTGCAAACCGATGTACACTCGTGAAAAAAACAGTCACCGTATCTCTAAGCAGCGAGTCACGAACACTCTGGGCTCTTACTCAAACTGTGCTTCGAGATACCTTGGAGGCGTATCCCTATCATGGAGGGTTTGGGGGGAAAATGAATCTTTTCCGAGACTATCGACTATTATCCGTTGTAGAGGGTGAAAGTTTTGAGGCTACTAACCGACGCACGCTCGCAAAAAGTGCAGTCACCGTATCTCTAAGCAGCGAGTCGCGAGCACTCTGGGCTCCGATTCGAATTGTGCTTCGAGATACCTTAGAGGCGCATCCCTATCGTAGAGGGTTTTGGCAAATCTTTTCTGAGGCTATCGGCTACTATCCGTTCCAGAGGGTGAAAGCTCTAAGGCTACTAACTAATGCACGCTTGCGGAAAAAGTGGTCACCATATCTCCATGCGGCGAGTCGCGAGCGCTCTGGGCTCTAACTCAAACTATACTTCGAGATACCTTGGAGGCGTATCCCTATCATGGAGGGCTTGGGCCGGCGCGGGGGGGGGGGGGTGGGGTGGGGGAATCTTTTCCAAGGCTATCGGCTACTATCTGTTCCGAAGGGTGAAAGTTCCGAGGCTACTAACCGATGTACGCTCGCAAAAAAGGTGGTCACTGTATCTCTAAGCAGCGAGTCACGAGCGCTCTAGGCTCCAACTCGAACTGTGTCTCAAGATACTTTAGAGGTGTATCCCTATTATGGAGGGTTTGGGGGAAACAAATCTTCTGAAGCTAAAGGTCGGCGATCCAGTCCGAAGGATGACAGCTTCGCAGCTACTAACCTGTGAACACTTATAGAAAGATTTATCAAAGTGATCATGTTTTTAGAACGGCGAGACGTGAACTATTCAGTTCCGAACTCGAACTGTGCTCTTAGATACCTATTTGTGATTTTTTTTAAAAAAGGAGACATGTGACAACACTTTCGCGAATCAGAAGGGGGGTTTAAACTTTGAAGAAGACTTCAAATGTGGAAATCTTATTTTGACATTATTCTAAGATTTAGGAAACTAAGAATTATAAGGAAACTTTGATCCAAATTATCTTACCAAGTAGGGTGCCATTACGAGATCTAGAGAGACAAGAAATCCCGTAAAAGCTTAAACCCGAATTATCTTACCAATGAAGGTATCATTCTGGAATCGACGTGGGTGCCGTTCTAGGGCTTGGGGGACCAGGAACTTGTAGAAACTCAAACCCGAGTCATATTACCAAGAAATGGCGCCATTCTCGGATCTGAGGAAATCAGGAATCCTGCGGAAACTTAAATCCGAATTGTTATATTGAAGAGGAAAAAGGTAGAAGATTTTTGATATTTTGAATATTCCAAGTTTTTTTTTTCGAACGAGTTATGCTCCTATGATGATTATCTGTGAGCCATGTAAGCTCGCTTCAATAAATGCAATGTGGCACAAGGTAGTTATCCAAGACATCTTGCAACATACATGTATGATCAAAATCTCTTATGAGGATAATTTTGAATCAATAGATCTAAAATCACCAGATGAGTTCAATCAGTCATATCAACTGGAATATACTTATCAGAGAAGGCTTCTCATAGTCTCACTATGAATGGTGTTGTTTTCTTATTGGAGGAGATTTTAAAAACGCTCAAACTATCACTCGAATCCTATATCAAGAATTTCGGGACTATTTGTAGTGCATACATCCTGATTGATCGGAGAAGGTCTTTCAAGGGACCGTAATATAGGTTTGGTCAACGACTTATTTAGTGAGTAGGCCCTTTGAGGCTAGTTAAATTTTAGAAGTATCTTCTTCAGGTTTACAAGTCAAGAACCATGAAGATCAGATAAGCTAAGATTATACTTACTCCTTTAGGCACCAGCTCCTTGTGTGAAATGCCACGTTGACTTGAAACATCTCAATCAGGAGAGGCTTCGGGATAGGTTGTAACATTGGTTCAGGATAGGCTTGAAAATGCCTTTTTTTTTTTTCAGAATGAGGGGTATGATAGGTTGGTGATCACCTTTGCATCCTTACTAATTGTCATATCCGTTGTGGATAAATCTATATCTTTATACCCCAAAAGTCTTCTAGATGTTTATTTTCAGTTAAGCTCTAGACATCATTTGCTTTTGTTATTGCCTTTTGACATGTTCGTTATATTTCTCCTCAATTAGTTTTCAAATATTACAATTTTTTTCTCAATAATGAGCTTTGGCCTTACTTTTACCAGGCGCCTTGCTTTTTGTTAGCCCAAAGATCTTTTTTAGACTAAGCATGAAAGATTGTTTCATTCATGATTTTGCTCTTTTGTTGATAAATCATATGCATTGCCCTAGTGTAGAGAGGTGATCACCAACTGGGCTTAGAAATGAAGATTTAAAGGCTCAAGTTGGCTCATCAAAGGATAAAGTGTGTAAGATGGAGAATTGAACTACAATCCCTTACTTTGATATTTCAAGCCTCCATGGGACGCCACCTGAAACTATCACAAAAAGGTTGATGCAAGTGAGCACAATAAAATCTTACCTTGATCTTTTTTCCAAGGAATCAATCAATGATCCTTCAAATTGCCCTAATATGGGGTGGTTCTTGACAGAGTTATTTTTTGAATTCTCCCTTTATAGGCTCGAATGGGTTTGTAAAGGATTATCATGTATTTAGGATAGCGAAATGAATAAGCCTTTCGTCATTTCAATCTAAGTAATGATCCTTACGTTCATAAACAAATACCTTTTTTTTTATCTCAACTTTCCTTCGCTCATCACTTCAGTGTGTAGGGACGTGTTGGGTTGTGGTTTGCCTTTCATATTCTAAGTTACTCTAGTTTGATAGGTCTAAATGCCCTCATTTGGAAATTCCTCTCAATTTCATCAAAATTTTGTCCTCATGGGGAATCATGATGCATAGACATTCCAAATTTTCCTAGGTAACTTCAAAATTTTCTGAACGAAAATGCGAATGAAGTTATTTCGAGAATCTTTTTTGTTGATAGTGTGAGCCACTGATTATTATGACGTGACGAATTAGAGAGTCTTAGAGTAAGGGATACTTACCTGTCTATCGTGACGAAGGATCCTTATAAAAGTAAAAGGGAGCGTGTTAGTGTATGTCTTCAAATTCGAAGCAAATCGAAACAATACAACTTCACCCTTGATTATGTGTTCCAATCTAGATACAGTCACATAAATTGTGAGAATTTGTAATCTACTTGGCAAGATGAGATTGTTAGAGATTCTAAGATTCTTTGAAGTCTTTGGATTTTATAGGAAAAAGACACTTACCTATTTATTGTGGTGTCGAATCCCTGTCAAGATCAAAATGAAGAGTTACATATATTTCTTATCCAACATAAATTGGAACAATACTGCTTTACTCTTGATTATATCTTTTTGGGAGTCTTTAGCTCTTTTCACATTGTAGGTTTGCATTAAAAATGATCCCTTCATCAGGTTGTGTCAAGCATTGCCCATGGATCTTCATCCTAAATGCTCCCATGAGAATGATTTGTATTTGCTCGATGGCTATGAATCTCTTTGGCTGTGTCCATTGAAATTTTTGACATTTCTTGATCAAGGATTACTTATTGGGTATTTGATTCTCTGACGTTGGTATTCTTTTTAATCCTAGCTGGCTAATCTCTTTTCTTTGAGTTCTCTTGGGTGTCAATAATTTCCTACTGAAGGAAGGATAAACTCATATTAGGAATAAAATTGTTAATGGTCAAATTGGAACGATACGAAGTTACCATTCACTTGAGTCTATATCGACAACTTTGGGCTTTCATTCCAACGTGGATAACTTCTATTGAACATCTTCCATTTGAGTTAGAACGTGCCATTCATGAGCAAACCCTCGGTCACATCAATGACCCTATTTGCCCCAATCAGGTGGTACTTGCCTTGGTTAGGTAACACTTGCTCCCATCAAATAGCTCGGTACACTTCCACACTTTCTTTTAATCCCATGTCCAATTTGGGATATCTATTATTTAAAGTTTTCTCTTCACTTTTCACCTGCATGAAGAAATGAATGTTAGCCCATATTTTGATTTTATTTGAGCATTTAGGAACGGAATACTCCCTTTGAGGTGTCATTTTTTAGATGTTTGAGGACATTGCTCTTTTCAGGTGCCTTGTCCTAGCAGGACGTGTCTTGCTATTTGCCACTCAAGGTTTTGATACATTCTTTGGTGATGAAAGAATAGTATGCTGCTCCAAATTGTTTCTGTTTGTGGGTAAAGAGGGACTTGCTCTCAAATGGACTCCTTTTATTGATTCCACTCTTCATCCTAACTACTCGAGTTATCGATTGTTTTCATCTTCATGGGTTATCATTCTTCGAAATGTTCTGCGCCACGGTGGTTTGACAACCACTTATGCAATCATTTATGGATTTTTCTTTTGAGAATTACTTTGAAGTTGTCATACGATGATTAGATAACTTTCTCAACTGTGTTCGCCTTTGAAACGTTTAATGTTTCCCTATTTTGTCATTTGGTAGCATTGTTGCTCAAGTGTTTTGCCTCCATTTATTGCTTGTGAAGAAAATGATAGGTAACATAATTTTTAGGATTAATTGAAAATTACTTAGGAATGATATGTCTCTTTACTAAAATGAATGAATCGGTCTCGTCCTTTTTCTTGGTTGGTAGTGCAATCGCGCTTGAATGACTTTCCCCATTCATCGTCCCGATATGCTTCTTTAATAGAATTGGGGAGACTTGCTTCAAGTAAGCTTTCTTTGTTCATCTTTGAACATCTTTTCCATCATCTTGAGTAGTTCGTCATCTTCAACCTAGGCCAAGAGGAATATGCTGACAAGTTAAACTATATTTGAGGCATTTTCATTAGAACGATCAAATTTACCTTTTGAAACATCACTCCTAAGGATATTCTGCACAAATCAGTATGTGAACAAAATCAAAGTTTATGCATGAATATTTTGAAAAATTCTTCTAAAAGACTTTCTCAATAAAAGAGTTTAAAAATAGGGAGAACTAGTCCTCATATCATCGGACATCCTCGTTCCTATAAAAATCATTTGAAACTAGGAAACGTGCGGGAACACGAGCCTCAAGTCTTTGAAAACCGAAGACGAGTGTCATCATCGGGCCGATTTTGAAATATTCCCACATGTTCTTAATAAAACGTGCATATGCATCTATTGGAATGAAATGATAAAGCCGTTTTTATGAAAGAGAGTAGCTTGCACCAACGCTCAAGATCCAAGGTGCCATTGAGTTCTACTTACAATATGAATTGAAAGACTAAATGGAAATGACACGATACAAACAATTAGCATTGATTGCTTTATTTTGCAAAATCCGAAACAACTACGAATGACCTAGCTTCTTCATTTACTAGTATGGTATTCTCTTTATATCAGCGAATCACTTTCTTTCACGAACTCCTTTGAGATATGATGATGCCACAGTTGAAATTGCCTTGCGATTCAAGGATACCTACTAAAAAATCTAGTTTTTATCTTCCTCTTTGCCATCTATGAGGATTACTCCTTGATGTTTAAGTGAATGGCTCTGTATTACTTTCAACTCCGGATCATCAAACTTGAGGATCTCACTATTTATGAGGGCTTGAACTTTATTCTTGAGAATCAAAAAATTATTGATGTTTTGCCCCATTTCAGCCATGTGATACGCACATGTCTTAGTCCTATCATAGCCGGAGAAATTTTTAGATGATTCATCCTTGGCGGCTCCTTTACAACTAACCCACTTTCTAACAACATTGGAAGCAGTTTTGAGTAAGGATATGGGAGTGGAGTGAATTGTTTTAGTGGAAGCTTCTTCTCTTGGTTAGATTTTCGAGATTTCTCCACCTTAGGCCCATTTTGCCCCTGATGAGAAGTAGAAATATGTAATTGGTATCCTGACTTATTTTTGGGAGTTTGATCCATAGTTGACATTCCTTGATACGTGGCCTTTGCTTCATTAGATGGTCCTTTGTTAACTTGAGAGTATGCTCCATAATTTTTCTTATTTTTGGACTTGTCATTTCGCATGGCCCATTCTACTCTTTCACTAACGTCTACCAAATGAGAAAATGATTGACAACCAGATGTATGTAACCAATCCAAGAATTTGTACGGAGGGACTGCCAGAAAGTATCCTATCAACTCATCCTCATTCAATGGAGATTGAACTTGGGCAGCTTTCGCTCTCCATCTTCGTACGAATAATCTAAAATTTTCATTCCTCCTCATTTTCATATGTTTTAAATCCATTTTGATGGGGATAGTCTTCATATTGTATATATATTGTTGTAGAAATTGGTAAATAAGATCGTTTCATTCTTGGATACCTCTAATATCAAGCGCCATAAACCATGATAAAGCAAGACCAATCAAATTATATCAAAAGTTCTAGATCAAGAGTAAATCATCATCAACATAATCAGTCATCTTTTCCAAAAAGTGATTAATATGAGTTTTCGGACATCCAATACAATCGTACTTCTTGGTAAATTCTGGCATTTGAAAAATATCATGAGTTTTCCCTACAAGACGAGGAAATAGTGTGTTATCCTTTTGGGGGACATGTGGATGAATTTCGGTCTTGGTTAAATTTGTATGGTTTTCTCCTTCTATTAAGCAACTAGATTCTTTCATTAAGATAGAGCGTGGGAGTAAAAGGATTTCTTTTGTCACTTTATACTCTTTAGTATTGATAACTAGTGATCCAGCATGTGTGACCACAGGGCTTTCCATAGCAAACAATGGAGCGAGAGCTTTATCTTCTACTGAAAATTTTGAGAGTATGGCAAAAATCTAGGCCACTTGATTTTCTAGCTTAGTAAATAGGGCATTGGTGTCATTATCCTCTATGTCTACCCACGAATGGATTGTGAGATTCTCCTCTTGATTTTTATTACCTAATTTTTAGATGAAATAGATGTATTAGAAGAGAAAAATAGAAAAGAAAGCATAAATCCTTTCAATTTTATGCCTTTTGTGATTAATGAAGATAAGGATCTTTACGCGAGTCTTAGTCTTGCGTGGAAAGCTCTTATCAATATTTTTCATAAGAAAACATACCATTAAAAGGAATATAATCCATGATAACTGTTTTTGATCAATTTCAAGGAAAACTAATAGAATGGTTAAAAAATGCAAAGTGAAATTTCAATGTGTCCTAAATTCGATAAACTATAGGATATCCAAATTAAAGCTATTTACTAAAAACGGAAACAATCGAGTATCTCATATTTTCTTGAATTTAGAAAATATGAACGACTTTGACTAATTATCATGGATTATGTAGGAAAGTAATTATGTGAAATGAGATGATATATGCATGAGCCATTCAATTTCATATTTATTTTTGGTGAAATAAGGGTTAAGTACTCTTATTTGACTAGAGAAGATCTAATAGAGAGTTTTAAATCAGATTTCTCTCAAAAGGAATTATGCAATTGATTAAAATCACTCAAGTGATTGGAATGAAAGCCATTATCTCATTCATCTACTAAAATTTCTAGAGGAGTCTAGATAGTACAAACACAGCTCAAAAAATCCCTAGTATTTCAGATTTAGAGGGATGAGATAGAAATGATTCCCACATGAGGAAATTTAAGATCTAAAGTTCAGAAATGAAATCTAAGGTAGATGGGTAAGATAAAACTACGGATGCCCCAAATCAGATCAAAAGTCATTTTGTTGGAATTGGACTCCTTCAAGCTAACACATGTACCAATCTATCACGGAATCACTGGATGATATTGCCAGAAGGTCGTATCTGGATAAAATGATTTACCTATTCGATGTAAACTCTTTTTCTGATGATGAGTAAATGGTGGAACTTGCGTTGTCAATCCTTCGTCTCTGTGTTCATACGGTAGCTCATTTGAATTTTTTAAATAATGACCCTCTAAGTACCACCCTCGTGGTGTGTGGCTTCTTGATCACGAGGGGACGTCAGCTCTTGTCTTCATTCTCTCCATGTGGCAACGCTTCTCAGCCTCTTGAATTTTGATTCACTCTTTGACTTCACGGTCTACCTCTAACCCACTTGGATATGTTAAGATGCGGGAATCCCTTGACTAGAGAAGATTACACCCAGTGAGTTCCCTCCTACGAGCAAATCGAAATGCTCCAATTGACTCTATATTAGTGGGGCCATGGCTTGTAATACCCCCCTTGCTTCCTTACGAACGCCTCAGGAACTACTAACCGATTTTGGGAAACCATCCTTCTATCCTAAAGCGGCTTTCAGACCAATTAGTTGAATGATTTTTATGATGCATAATATGTATGGTATGTAGAATTTAAAATGTACGGAAATGAATTACAAA
>JAGVVM010008582.1:0-15840 GCA_019149425.1 Psidium friedrichsthalianum
CACAAACTATTTTTGACCGTATCTTAACTCAATGGTGAGAGTGTACAGTATAAATCCAAAAGATTTGATACAAATGAAATTGAAACAGACGTAATATCAACCGTAAACCAAACACCAAACAGTTTTGACTCATATCTGGGCTAGCAAGGCACAATAGCCCCTTCAAGAATACGACCACAGCGCACCCAAACAATACTTCAGAGTTGACTAGATTACAATGCCTTGAATACGCTTTGACATGCACTAAGTTTGACTCGATGGCAAACAGTATTTAGTCATAAAGATAAACAGCCAAAAATTTTGTACTTGACAACAGAGAAATCTGAACAGCTACAGCTAAAGAAAAGTAAAATGCAGTGGATAAGTAAAGATAATAAATTTATTCAATTTGTTATTGAGTCTTCTCTATGGATGCCCTGGTGGGTACATATTTATAATGGTTCGACAGTAATTGTTCTTCAAACATTGTAATTCCAGCAGCAACAATTGCCACACTTCTTTGGCTTATATCAATTCTTTTGACCGCCAGTCTTTGAGCAGGTGTTATTTTGACTCCAGATAACTGATGATGCTAGCATCTTTCTTCAATTCCATTTGGTCAGTCATGCTCACAGTGTATTTGGCATCTGGGAGCTGTGGTATTGCAATCCATCACCTAGTCGATGGGACACTTACAACTACTCATAATATCGTGTGATCGTGAGAGGTAATGCTCATGGTCCTTGTATTCTATAACACGGACTCCTTGTCACCTATTCTTAGAGACTATTCGAGAACACCTTATCTGCCTCGCATCTATCCTCGCACCCTGAAATTCAAGAAGATAATTTTTATGTTCTTTGGCGCTCCCTTAAAGAACCTCGAATATTGCGGGTAAATTGCTCTTATTGGTGCTCAAATTTACTAACTGGTTAATGACTTCTTCAAATGACCCTAGAAAAAAAAAACCATGAGCAACGTTTCCGGTTCGCCCATCGGGCCGAACGCGAACCGGAACCAATAGTCTACGCCGCCGCCCGAGTCCGGTTCCGTTCGGACCCGACGGTTCCGGGTCCGTTTCCGGTTCGCAAACCGGCCCGGTTTTTTTTTTTTTTTTTTAACTTTGGGAATTTGATTTCACAAACATCAAATCAAATTTTTAAGTAATAAACATCAGTAAAATTTTACGAAAATTGGTAAATTACAAACTGAGATAAAAAAAAAGGGAGACAGAAAGTAGGCGTGACTTAATGAATTTCATTAAGTGCCTACATATCTTCTTGGGGATAGAAGAATCAAGCCCTGTAGTTCTTTTATCTTTTGATAACCCCATACTTACTCCAAATCGTCAATCGTCGCTTCCGGCGGTGGTTCCACGTCACGGTGCCTCGCTCCATCATCGAAAAAATTGGGCTTCTACGTTGCGATGCCATCTCTTGTTGTCGATATTGAGCCTTCGTCCCCAATCATCGACACAAGCTTGAGCCTCCACAGACTGCGGAGATAATCTTATGAACGTGATCGTCCAAAATGTTGCAATCCAGCGCGAAAAGCTTGTTCAACCCAACACTTGTTGAACAAGGAGTTGCTAAAACCTGTTCTAGCGATGATAGAGAGAATTCGATATGACTCGAATGCTCCTTCCCACCACTCTAAAATTTGAAAATCTGTGCCACTTGCAAATGAGTTAGTCTCAAAGTTAGTGCTTAAATAGTGATCAAATTCGGAAATATCCGTGTGGCCCCATTTGTCTTTTTTGCCTACTCATTAGCATTTTATACCCTCTACTCATTTTACCTCCGCTCTCGTTTTCTACGCGACTAAATTGAGAAGAAGATCCAATATCAGTGGCGTTACATCTATTATAATAATCATTTATATAATGCTACTATTGAGTTTGCTAACCATCCCTTTTAATAAATTAATATCTAAATCCATTCTATATGAAGACATCCATAATACATAGTCAAAAAAATCTTTTACGCCTTCTAATTTCGTACGGGATCGAAAACAGAAGCACCAAATAAATAAAAGGAATATGTTTATAATAAGTAGCCATTTTGATTTCATTGCCTTAATAGTTGCACCTAATTGTTCATCGTCTTCATATTCTTCAAAAACACCAGCAATATTAACACACTCTATTATAAATAAATGAGTCGTAGGATAATAAACAACGGATAAAGTAAAGTTGCATCATTGAAAACTTTTAAACAATCTAAAATTTTGTGGCAAATATTCCAATGTTGTGGTAATAACTCAAGTTGAGGAACATTAGTCGAAATAAATGCCATAAAAAAAACTTTATATTCAAAAAGATTGATTAAGCATTCGTACGTGGAATTCCAACGAGTTGGAACATCTCTTGAAAATCTTCTTGGCCTTTTTCCATTTTTTTACAAAATCTACACCAATCTTCATAATTTGGGGATGTCTCATAAATATTGGATTGCGATTTTTATTGGGTGCGAGAAAAACGTTAAGATTTGTAAACCTTCTTGTACACTAAGTTTAAAACATGGCAAGCACATCTACATGAAAAAATTCTCCACCAAAGTGGGTTTACAAAGTTTTTCCAAGTCTTCAATAGAAGCGGTATTTGCCGCGGCATTATCAAACCAATAGAAAAAACTTTTTCAACCAAACAATATTCTTCTAAAACTTGTCTAATTAATCTATAAATATTAATTGCCGTATGTCTATCCTCAAAAACTCAAAATGAAATAATTCTTTTTTGAATATTCCAATCGTCATCTATCCAATGACACGTAATACCCATATAAGAATGAATTTGCCAAGGATCGGTCCAAAATATCACTACCTATATGCACACGTCCATAAATTCATAAAAAATATTTTTAATTCTTCTTTTCCTTTTTTATACAAATTAAAAATTTGGCGTTTAAGGGTATTTCTAGAAACGGGTTTTGCTTGTGGAGTGCATGCAATTGTATAAAATTATTAAAACCAAATTTCTCACCAAAATTAAATGCTAAATGTTCTACGGCCGTAAATCTAGCTATTCTTCTTTATAAACATTTTCGCTATAACGGAATAAAGGAGGAGCGTTAGTTTTGGCGTACCCGGAAATTTGTTGTTGACGAGTATCGATCCCAGCTAGCGTTGGATGTTTTGACCTCAAATGCCGTTGAAATGATCAATAGCCTTGACCACTTACGAATTTGTAATTTTTTCCACAATGTTTGCAAGTAAGTTGATATTTGGTTTTCTCAACGCGCGTCTTCGTGAAGTGCTCCCATATCGAAGAAAACGGATGACCCCCTTCGTTCCATCGTTATTGACGCTTCTTCGGTGGGAGGATTCATGCTATCTTGTGTTGGAACGGGCTCCTCGACATTTGGAATATTCTCGATTTCAATTCGTCGTCGTCGAAGCCATAATATGCATAATCTTGAGGATTAGAGATTGAGGATAATTGGACGATCCATCGGCGCCATCGGGCTCTTACCCCTCCGCCACGGCTTCAACTTGCCATTTTTCGAGAATTTCCAACAACAAAGAAATGAAGAATTTCGAGAGAAATGAAAGTGGATCGAGTATCGCGACTTGAGAGAATTTGAGATTGAAATTGAGAATTTGAAGAGAAGAAAATTGAGAGAAGTTGTGAATAAAAAGGTAAGGGGAGGGGGGCATTTATAAAAAAAATTTTTGATATTAATTTATTTTTTTAAAAAAATAACAAAAAAAAAAATAAAAGGGGGGCAACCCCCCCCCCCCCAACGGCTAGTAACCGCGTTCCGAAGAGGAACCGGAACCGGCCGTTCCCGTACGGGCCGGTTCCGGTCCGTCCCGGGCCGGAACCGGCCCGTGGCCATGTCTAAATGACACCTATCAAGCCTTCTTTGTTCTCTATCGAAATATCTTCTCCTCACTTATTTATACATGTGTCGACTTTTTACATGTCCTCCTAAAGTGTTAACTCCTCACATGCTTTGCACATGTGTTGATTCCTCACGTGATCCGCACATGTGTCGATCACTCGCATGAACATCATGTATTTCAGCAGGCGATTTATTTTGAGTGCCAACAATCTTCATTCCCTCTTCGTTGTCCTCTCCGTCACCGTCCTTGCACCATAGCCACCGCCGAACCTCCATTACTGACCTCCACATGACATTCGCATTGAGAAGGGGCAACAATAGAGAGCATTGATTGAAGGAACTCGAGTGATTTCTGAACATCCATAAGTCCCTCTCTCAGTGATTTCCTTCTGAATCCTTTCCTCTCGAGTCCTTGCTGGCTGTCACAGCTTCCTGATCGCCAATAAGTTCCGCTGCCGCGAATAAGGCATGCCGAAGTATTCGAATTCAGTCATGGCAATCTGCTTCATTGACTATTTCTTGATTTTTCCTTACTCATATCCGAAGTCAATCGCTATAGCTATCATTCTTCGTTCATAGGTGATCTGGCATACTAGCCAGATTCGAGAAAATCTATTTTTTGTAATTAAAATATTTTTCTTAAATATACAGACTTTGTCTAAAGGTCATATGGTAGACTAGCCTGATCCGAGAGAATCCCATGACACAACTGTTTAATGAGGCTCCTCAAAATATTGCAAGGACTACACTTGCCAACAAAATAAGAATATTCTCTCCCTCTCCTTTGACGCTCACCATTCAAGGCCTATTTATAAGAGTTATAGCTAAAACATAATTGATTCTTCAAGCACGAGTCCGTTTATGCCAACATAATAATAATAATAAACAAAAAAAATCATCAGCAATTGATTTAAAAGGGTTAGACTTTAAGAATGGAGCCATTTCCGTACGAAATTCTGCACGGGTTGTGCGATCCTCCTCTTTTCAGAAGATCAACGTCAGTTGAGTGAACATATGCTATTATCTTGGCATATCTTCACTGCCAACTACTTCCGTCCCTATAGTCTATAGATAGAGGGCGAAAGGAGTTGTTCTAAGAGTAAGAGGGCAGGATATATTGAGAACATCGTAAAAGAGAGAAAGTCCGACGGTCTCATCTATCGACGCCATTGTTGCTCTTGTTGGTCGTGCGATCATCATTTCGCCACATGTCCAGCCGAGTCCCTGCCGTCTTGGCCCAAAGCCCCGATGTTTCTGTGCGGGCTGATCTCCTGCGACTCAGGCCACAAGTTACAACAGCGTTCGAATCTCTACCGCCTTGACCCAACAAATAATTAACTGTCGGGCTTATGCTAAGACCATCCTTTAGATATCAAATCGATTCTTCATGGTTAATGCCAAGTCACTTTAATTTAATCCAATTGAGTGCATAGAACACAAATCTAATGTCCTTCAGTGGTAGACTTGCTGACGAGGCCCATGATTTTTTCACGCTTTTGCATGTTTCTGGCGAAGTTCTCACCACACCAATTGATTCGCTGATTCGCTGTTATTCAATTGTTGGGGTGTGATTCATACTCCCAAATGGCACGAAAGCATATGGGTCTCGCTCTTTTTTCTTGTAATTGAGAGAGAGATGTGTGCTAATTATAATGAAATTCTTTGCTGGACGTAGCTCTAGTTTAAGAGTGAACCAAAATAAAATCTTGTGTCTCGATTTCCCTTTTTCGCTTTGTGTTTTACTTCGACTTGATTATGCACTGAATCCTAACATTAGTCACTATACTTGACCAGACAACCATCGTCTGTCCATTGGGGCCTTCATAGGCCTTCTTTGCTAAGCGAAGATGCTACAATCTTGGTCACCCTTTGCGTAAGGATTTCATATCTAGGTAAGTCAAAGTCTACTTGATTTTATAGCTCATTTTCAACATATAGTTTATTTTAATTACATGTTAGTAGTTAATAGAACCTAAGATTATTCATGACTTGATTACTTCCTTGCATTAACCAAGGCATTTTATGTAATGCCCCATTTTGGATAGTTCTAATTAATTAAGCAACGAGTGAAATGGATTAAAAAGCTGATTTGGGTCGAATGGATTGGGATTTGATTGAAAAGAAATTATTAAATTATTGACGGGCCAGAAGGTAAATGACGGTTAAGTGGCCAAAGAGCAAAAACGTGGCCCATCATGAAGACTTCGGAAGAGCCCAATTGATAACCAGCCTTTTTTTCATTGCCTTTCTGATGGGCCTCCTGAATCTGACAACCCAAGATGAACACACCCCTTCAATCAGCAAATTGGGGCCACGGGAGCAAGGCCCAATCGTCTGTTGTCACTATTTGACTGAAGCCGAGCCCAAATTCCTCTCCTCTAATGGCCCAATCACACTTCGCTGACCCGAGCTTGTTCCTCTTCCTCGACGAGTTCCAACGGAAGAACAGAGGAAGTTGCTGTCCCTGTCACCGCACCAGCTGAAGGGAAAGAAGAGAGTCCGGCGGCGAGCAGCGACTGAAGCGACAGTAACGGTGAGACTGCAGGTGAGTTAACTTCCTAAATTGTCTACTGATTTGTCCAATGTGCACTGGGAATGGTGGAGAGAGAGAGAGAGAGAGTGAGAGAGAGCGTGAGCGAGATAGAGAGAGAGGAGACCTCGACTGTGGTCTTGATGGGGTGCTAGGAAACAGCAATTTGGTTGAGCCAAGGGGGCCGCAAGTCAAGTATGGTTGCGGAACTGGGGGACAGCGTTGGACGTAGTCGAGTCACGGACAACCGGCCAAATTCTGGAAAGTACCCTCCGCGAGATGTGCGATGCTGTGTGCTTCAGGAAGTGGTGTAAACCACGAGCTTGAGGGACACGAAAGAAGTAGCGTGAAGTCGGGACAAGATGGATGGCTGTCTAAGGCCGGGTAGAATGAAAATTGGTCGGGGGTGTGATACTGTTACCTTTTGTTAATGGAGGTTTGTTTGAGGAACGAAGGAGTGTCGCGAGGTTTCCTATCTCAGGTCTGGGGACGAAGATGAACTACGTTGCCGTCGCACTGGTGGCTGTAGGAGGTCGCACGGCCGCCAGAAATGAGGAGCTTTGGTTTCAGATGTGCAAAAACGCGAAGGTGGAAATAGGCAGGGGCTGTCGAAGTTGCCAAGTCGTAGAACTTGAGAGTCATATTCTTTGGTGGTCCAACCGAGCAACGAAAGTGGGTGAGAACTATTCTGAGTTTGACAAAAAAAAGGTGAAGGAGGTATTAGAAAGAGAAGGACTGAAGTGAGGCGTGGGCAACCTAGACGACGTAGTCGCGGATAGACAGATCGAAATAGTTCTGGTGGTCGAGCGATCAGGAGTCCAACAGCAAATTAAAACGGGAATACGAAATGGTTTATTTTAGGAGGCGGTGCAAGGAAAAGTTAATTGCTATAGCGAGGGAACCTTGATTTTGACTTGTGAGGTACATTGAGTGCTCACAAAGAAGGGGTCAAAATGGATGCGTATTTTTCTTTAACTATACGTTTTGAGACGATACGATAGGATAGACTCATGGTAAGCTAGCATGCGTGGTTGCATCATTCTCATAGGTTGGATATAATACACTTTCTTCTAATATCCATAGCTTGCATCATCAAGTTTGGCATACATTAAAGTCATGCATATCGTGGGCCCGTGGTAGACGAGTTTCATAGAACTGAACTCGCGCTCAAAGCCGCATATCCTATAGAGTTATGGGAAGACCCTACTCTGTGACTGGATCGGTCTCGAAAGTGGTGTGAGATAACAAGGACCTTATGCATAGCTGAGCTAGTCAAATTAAAAGGGCGTAATCCTGCACCCTGTAAGGATACGAGTTCAACTACTAATTGAGCATTGCACCATATTGCATCATTATCCACACTATAAAGTTATGAGAGTTCAGAGATATAGATCATTCCCCTTTTTCTTCATTCGTCTCATTGGATTGATAAGTGGATGAGTTAGGAATTTAACTCACTAAGTTTGTCTCACTCTTTTATTGTTGAAAATTTTTATGGGAAATAACATGGCTAGCCATCCAACCCTTTCTTATGGAGTACCAGTTCACTTCACCTGGGAAGTGTCACCCTACTTTGTTCCCGAGACATCGAATCTTCAATATGTTCGAGTCACTTGTCAGCTATGGGTTGATGGCGGTTTAGATGTGGGAACTATCTTGCATCATTTTGTTGTTGTTTGGAGTTTTGGAGGATGACCTAGGGCTCAAAGGCCCTTTGCCTTTTGACTACGTGGCGCCATAGGTGGCCCAAGTTGTCCTAGTAGGGCAGCTAGGGGAGGTTGCACGGCGTAAGCCAATGTTTAGTAGAGGGTAGTTTGTCGGGTCACGTTGTGGGAGTTTTTGGTTGGGACTGTTGTCCTCATTTTTTTGTGTATGCGTAGAGCGACAGGCTGCTTTTGATGCCACCCAGCTAGTCTCCCAGATGTAAGTAAAATAAACCCGACATTTGTCGACCATAAATAAATAAAGTGCTGTGCCTTTTTATTTGCTTGCGTGTTATTTTAATTAATTTTAATGTCAAAGCCGTTCATACACATGGCGAGCCTGGGATGCCGTGGCTTCAACGCTACATTTTAGGCCTTTGGACCTTTAAAATACTAAAGCCGGACCTCATATGACTCGTATGACTTTTTATGACTTATTTGAGCTAGTTGAGATTCGATTGTTTTGAAATGACATGTTATCAATGAAATGGTGAATTTTAAGTATAATATGTGTTTCAATGCATCGCAATATTATCAGTCTCATAATGAATATAGATTTAGAGCATGTTAATCTAGAATGCATATAGATTTAGGATAATGCATAACTTTCGTAACAAAAACCAAATAAAGATTGGCATAAGGGTTCCATAAAGATTGCATGTAGACATAGCGATGATTAGTTTAACATCATATATGATATATCTCAAACTAGTATTCTCAGTTATTAATCATATTGAATTTAGGTTACTCACATTATATAGTTCATTTCGTATAAGAAAATATAGGAATGAGCATTGCATAATGCAATTGCTAGACATATAGCTAGGTCATTCGAGTCATAAGAGTTTATGTATATCATTTTCACACACAAAAAATAGCATTTGTTATGGTTTGTAGCATAGGACTAGTTCGTTGTTAGTTTTATTTATGCTAGTTAATCATGGACATTTTAAAAACGTCTCATCTTACATATAGAATAGAATATGCATGCTCATTTAATTCACAGATTTTAAGGCCATTCGATTTTTATTAATTAATAAAGAAAAAGAAAAAAAAATATTGGGAGTCTCATGTAGATCGCATTACTTAGGAATATCAATAAATTAAATATAGCATGTTATTTAGTATGTCAATGATATTTAGAGTTAATTTTAATTGAGAACTCACCTAGATAACATTTAGAATTAATTCCATAATATATCATTTAAAACTCATCATGCATATCACAGATTGCACATCATTTAGTGAGTCTCATGCCTTGAAGTTTATACTGAATAATCACATCACGTGGATCAAATTAATAACCCTATTCCGTGTCATTGCATTTAGATTAGTTCACATAGCATAGCATACATGTCATTAGAATCCTAGTATTAGATTAGGTGCATACATCCATAGAATTTTAATTGAATCATTTTCATAAACAAAGAAAAACTCTATAAAAAAAAAGTCATTACCATCACAGATGTGAAACATGTTTGATGACATGTTGAAGAATTCCGACCAAAGTTTTGAATGATTAGACTGGTGAAAATTTGGAGAATTGAGAGAGAAGATTCAGCGGTTATATAGATAAGGACTCGACAGATTTTTTTGTTTTTTTTTGGGTTAAATTATTATCATTTCATCATCATCTTAACAATATCATGATCTCATTCCCAGTGGATCATATTATTACGGGCAGAATCCACTTATATCCGCACTTGAAATTTTCTTCACAGGTTTTTGGTCAGCAGCGGTTCGTGATAGTCCAACCATCATTGCCGCCGGCCTTCCTCTTTGAGCACAGGGTACATATTTCTCTCTTGTTTCTTTACACGCTATGCATATGAAGTTGGCTTTTGCGACTGTCAACACATGTCGGACCTTTTGCCTAAAGATCTGAACTGCCAATACCAGCATGTATCTTGATTTCATCTGTGCGTTCATTCAAATGCTGTGGTTTTCCTTCAGTTACATTTGATTTCTCTCGCCTTTGTTTCTTTGCAAGTTGGATTTTGCGCTACCGCAAATACACTATTTTTCACGATGTATGGGAACCTCACCATCAATAACCGCAGTTCATGAAGAGTATTCACTAGATTCTCTGTTTCAAATGAAATTGTGAGGTTGAATATGGGGAAGTTATTAGAAACATCAAAGTGAAACCACGGTACAAGCACCCCAATAGAACGTCTTTGGATCTGCATCGTCTCGTTGCTAGTCATCTCGAAGGTACTCTTGTACAGAACTTTCCATGTTATGCCTATTTGAGCTGCCAGGAGATTCTTTAGGGTGTTTGTGGTTCAGTTTGGTTCAATTTGAACTCCATGTCAACCGAGATGTAATTTAAACCGGACCAGCTACTAAAAGAAAACTGAATTGATAACTTTTACTTACTATCGGTTTGAAAGTTTCAGCATCAGGTGAGCTCAAACATTCATACTAAATAAGTAGGGATTTTGAGGTGTATCTTGACATTTACGAATTGCGGGAAGACTCTCATATATAGGAGTACCTCTGCAAATTCTAAAACACTGAAGAGATGCAAAACCAAGATTCCATTATTGTAAAACAACAAAGTTCGAGAAATGCTCAACTGATGGCCAACATATGGATGTCAGGGTTGCCTGGTTCATTACTTTTGGGGCTTTTCATTTACCAGTCAACAAATAAAATGGGAATTACTTGTCAATTTAGAAAGTGCGAGGCAAAGTGAGATGATAGGTGATTATCACTCAATAGGACTAATTCTTCATATTCATAGTTTCTGATAAAGAAGTGACACCTCAATTGGCTTTGTTGCGTAGAGTTCATGTGAAAAGGCGTAGATTCGATCAGATAAATTGGTGGTGGTACGACAGGACAAAGCATCACTGCACTAAAGTGAACTCCATTATCATGCAACTTTGTTAAAGCTGATGGTTAAAGAGCGTGTGGGGTGACAGGGATTGCTGGAGCAATTGTTTTCAATCAATCAAAGCGTAATCAGATGTGAAGCATTTGTTCTTTTGGAGATTCCGCAGTTGTTGTCGAAAGATGATCAGATGACACGCTAAACAATCACAAATTGGGATTTAGTTGAAATCACACCACATTATTTTACCCAGATGAAGTGCGAACAAATCAGAAAAATACAACTCAAAAAAGATATAACTAGAAATCAAGTTATTCGTTTAATAGGATCGATTTTTTTTTATCTGCAAACAAATATATTATCGCTAATCAAAGTTAGTGGTAACGATCACATGTCTAGGTATGACGTGATTTTGTGCTTATCACGGGCGGCTTGCAATGACATTTTTAGCGAAGTCATTGACAACATATACCTCTTCAGATACAGTAAGTCCTCCACATCCTCAGCATCATCAATCCTTCCATCCACATCTTCCTTTTCCCTCATATCTCTCAAAGAACCCCTCTGCATCAATCTGGTGGGCTGACACAATTTGAGACAATGAGATAACTTCCTTTCTGCCCAATCTTATGTTAGTTTTTAGTGGTGATAAAGTTATTGTAGAGAACTCTAGGTACAATAATAAGTACATCACCAAACAATTTATTACACGTTTTTATCCAGCCTTCCGTGGTCACTCGAGGAGCCGATCTCGTGTCGTACCTTGATACTAGCCCAAAGGAAGAAATACTTTGAAAAAGTTCCAAGGAAAAATGTTTACTCTGAATGATAAGATCACTCTTACAATATCTTAGGCACAGGGAGGTTTCCCTTTAAGAAACAATTAAAATCAAATCACAAAATTTAAGGAAAAATGTTGATAAACGGGAAAGTCTTCAAAACATGTCCCAAATCTCTTATCTCACAATAATCAAGGGAAACGCGTGATTTTGGAGATGAAAAATTGCCAAATTAGCGTAGCTAATTTGCATCTTCTAAGATCTCACAATCTTCTTTGATTTTATATGTTGTTTACGCTTTTACGACACTCGAATGTTTTGATATAAGCATTTGCCTGCTGTTCTACATCAAATACAATGCTGCGATTTTTGCCAAAGTGTCAGTACCATATAAACATTTGGAAATTTTCAATAATAGTCATTTGTATGGTATGACAATTTGCGTAAGATTTGTGGGAACATTGTGTTTGATAATCGAAAAAACTTAGAAAGAAAATTTCTAGACAATGAAGAAAATCAGATTCCCCTAAGAATGGGTAGAGCTGAATGTACCCGACCCGAATACTCGAAGCAATGTGGAAAATTGCACTGCACTGCGGTTACAGGAGATGCTAGTGCGCGTTGACTTTCCACAGTTAAGAGCCAAGTTCAAACACTATATTTTCTTGGATGTTGTATCAAATTGTCATTTTTAAGTTGTTCATTTGACTAGTTTTGGCAATTCTTTGGACAGACTCCGGGAATCATCAAATTGATGGTTGGAGAGCTTCTGGTCAAGCTGAAGGTCAAACATGCGGAGCATGTGGTCGTATCGAATGATCAAGAAGAAGGCATAGTGAAACTATGAGATGTAGAATACGAAGGACTACACGTCTTGTTGTAACGAACAGGACCGGGGGTAGTAGTTAGATGACCCTTGCTGATGTTATCTTTAACCGGTTATCTGCTAGCTTCAAATCTCATGCAACTTGAAGACTGTATCTTGATTCAAACACTTTCTAACTCTTATGCAACTTCTGATGGAAGTTAGCTGGGATAAGGATGTCACAATTCGTGTAACTTTCACGGTGGTTACTTAAGTATCATGATATTTTTCTCAATAAATTGAGTGCCTTGACTTCTAAAATCATTTACTTAAAGTGTATGACTTTCGATTGATCATTTTAAAAAATGTTTACATTGAATTTTTGGCATTTGTGGTGAATGTCTTAGAAAAAGTTATGACAATTAATTAAACGTTAATGATCCAAAAAAAATTATAACTCTCAAATGAGCGCTATACAAAGATATAGTATTCGAGTGAGCGCCCCCACAAATATCGTGGCACTTCGTGACGGCATTATTCCGAAGTTAGCCTTATATAACTAGGTGCATTTTAAACTTTTTACAAGTTATAACCATACATCAGGCAAGCCCTGCAAGATGCTTTTGCATGAAAAAGATACAAACTTTTACGAAAGAAGAAAGAACGAGAAAAGCCACTCGGGCAAAACTGGTGGTGGGCACATAGCACAACAGGACAAAGCACCATTGCACAAAAGTGGTCTCTATCGTTGTCCAACTTTATCAAAGCCGATGCTTAAAGAGCTCGTCACGTGACTGGGATTGTAGGGCATCGTCTGAATCGGTCGCAAGTGGAGATTGGTGTCTCGCTGCTGCCGATTCCTGGAACAAAGCATGCATAAAACCGTTCCGTTGATGGATGGTGACAGTGGTAGACAGCTGGATAGCTCCCGCATCAAGAATGAGTGATTAGAAGAATAATAAAATGTTGTGAGCGATAAATTTTTTAAAAAATAAATTTCAATATAAATTTTAATTAATTATTTTTAATTATCTTTTGTAATTTAAAATCATCCAAAATCGTTACATAACCTATTTTTCAGAGAAACGGTTGTTTGAGTGGGCCCATTTTGGACAGCTTGTGCGCATTCGGGACGTGAAGGGCATCTTTGGGAAGGGCATCTTTGGGGTCCAAATATATAAATTCTTGACTATCGTTTCTATTATATATATATGTGTGTCCTAAAATAACCATATAATGATTACATATTAGGAATTTCAATTATATTTCAATTTATTATTTAATTAATGAAAAAGATGTGTTCATTCATTTGTCCAATTATTTACATATATGAATAAATTTCATAAGATCGGTTGTGATTAGACTTATTTTTAAGACAATGAGAATATGTGTGACGGGTTCACAAGTAAATTGAAATATTTAAACTGGTCCTAATCGATGGATCATTTAATGGAGATCAACAATCCTATTGAAACTGTTGTGTCTTAACTTCACCATTAAGTATTAGATATTTAAAGGAATGACAAGTCATAAGTCATTGGATATTGCGATGCCCAAATTAGAAAACAGGTGCTTGTACCAAACAAGTTCGTTGAACGCGACACATATTGAACGATTAGCAACATGGAAGCTTTTGGTGTGGTCAATGTCTAATCGTGCATGCTTTGGTCTTGTGTAAATAATCCTTAGACCCGAGGCACAATGTTGACTTGTGTGTTAGATGGCTATGGTTCACAAGTGTGCATATTGGCTATTCGTTGGCCCGTCTATATACTTTATGGTCATAGTTTATTCACATACAAAGTTACACTTGTGCACAAAATGGAATATATCTCCTTGCTACATTCAAAGTACAATAATTATGTCATATACGATTTAATCATGATATTGCATTGAAATCCTCGACTGAAGTTGTAATCGAGAATGAAATGTTCATGTCATGTATAAATGCATGTTGATTAGATTTGTGCATATAATCGATTGGTAGCTTGACAACTATTCCATGGTCTTTGTTCGATCGAGACATAGTAAGACAGAGAGATTGAATTACACTGTAATCAGAGCTCACAAGTTCATTATGTTCTTGAAGTATTCACATTGTCTGGGTAGTCATGATATATTGCTAGATATTACTCATGACTTGTAAGATCTAGTAGTTGATCGGGATAATTAATTCTCTTGAAAGTACTAATGTGTCAATGTATGTCTTACTACCAGCTCGACGACCCAAGGATTTACAGTTGTGAATCTAGAGGCGACAACGTTTCTATCGCTTAGAATTATGCACATGAAATTTTTTTTTGGTAGGCGTTAAATTCTTGATGTGGCTTGCATTGCTCAACCATGAATTTGATTTAGTGCAGGATTTTTTTTATTGTGCCTACTGAAGCATTAAATATGAATTTGGTGCTCACATGGAAGGATGGTGATCATGGAAAAACCCTAATCAATGTGATTGTTGTATGGATGAATGTATGATGATTACATGTATTCTTCGGGTTGTAATTATTAAATGGAGGTTGCGTCTTTCTTTTATTTTTCATTTAATATTTTATTTTTATTGTAGTTTAGCATAGTCAATTGTTAATGTAAATACTACGAGGATTACGTGAAGGAGCCGTTAAGCTAGGGAGCTTTATGGGCCCCATTCGCAAAGAGTTCGAGGAACAAAGAAGAAGTGAAAAGCGGCTATCCGTATTAAAATATTAAAATGGTCAAATGTGGTCTCATTAGCTCGAGACCTATAACTCATAATTTCACGATCCCCACGTAGGATAGATGTTTTGTGTTACATCTATTTATTTTATTATGTCTATGTGAGCATGTAAATCTGTTAATGTGCAAAGTGAGGTCGTTGATAATGACTCAAACCTCCTTAAAAATAATATTAAGTCGTAATGGGTTTTGAACTCATGGCCTTCCATTGTCGTAGTTTGATCCTATATTATAGTAGTTGATTGATCAGCTGTGGATACATAGAGAGTCAATTATCATTCATAATAACGAACTACTCCATTAAGAATATGATGTTGTGGGATTAGAGCCGAACCATTTCCAACAACTATCAAGTGAGGGAATCCATTGTGTTTTCAATACTTGCATGAGACGATGGGTTAGATTTAACTATGATCATGAAGTCCATAACTGTTATGTGAGACTTTCATAGTCTAGAGACCGAAGTTGTGATTGGGACTCATATATGATACGTTGAATAAATTGATTCACTCACTAAGTTCATAGAACATCAATAACTGTCATATAAGGTAGACTATGGGTTAGTGGGACTCCAATCCCCACTAGTAATATGTACCCAACAGAAATTACCGTTTCTCATTTTAAGGAGTATGGGATCTGAATAAAAATTTA
>JAGVVM010008584.1:0-16250 GCA_019149425.1 Psidium friedrichsthalianum
TTTGCGGTTTGCTTGATTGTCTTCAGGTGTTGAGAGAGATACTTCTGAAAAAAAAAAAAAGGAGATGAGTACTAAATTGAATCGATTCCCAAAGTTTAAGGATTCCAATTACAATCCGCGCGCAAGAATTTTCAAACTTATCGTGCAATTTTTTTTTCCGGTGCTGAGAGCTGTCATACATAAATTTTGCATTGTCTCGTGCAATTTGAGAAGGACTGGAAGGTACAAACGAAATGTCCCAGTCAAATTATTTCTTCGTGGCCTTTGAGGATTTCTGTCTGGCCGGCCCACAAAAGCCGATAGCATTCCGTCAGCCGACCGATGGCGAGGGGACATTTGAAACCTTGAATATTTTACACAGAGCACGGAGACGATGAAGTTCCCTTCGTATTTTTTTAATGAAAAGGTCGAAACTTTAAGTCAGATTAATATTGGTCCATTTCAACGGATTTAAAAATCGATACCTTGCGAGACGTTTATCATAAATAACTTTTCATATCGCAAAATTATTCAAAAACCATGCCCCATACAAAAACTGCACTCGGTAGCATCCGTCTAGTATATCCAGGCAAAAATACGCGACTACGAAAGAGGCGAACGTGTGGATCTCGTCAAAAAACCCCTGCCCCCCCCCCCGCTCTCCCACGTCAGACCATCTTGCAGTTAACCATCCACCCGTGTGACACTTATGCAATTCGAGAGGGGAGGGAGGGGGGGTACTGTGACAGAGTGCTGCAGGAGGGCAGGTTTGGGGTCGGGGGCGGGTCGAGGTTCTCTTGCGAGATGAGAGTTAAGGTTAGGATAATCCGTCACGGGGCGTCCCCCGGTTCGAGAGTTATAATGGATTCAATTCGAGTTATCCCTCTTTACTCCCACCCTCCCATGAGTAAACGATAATAACATAACTTCCCACTCATGCCAAAACTCGACAGCCCCAATTCGTCTTCGTCGTTCAAGGGGACCAAACACAGTACGACAAACCGGTCGGACATTCTATCGTTTATGCGCTTTTATAACTTTCATTAAAAAGAAGTAATAAGAGAGATAAAAGAGAGACAACATCGGATGAGAAAAAATAAAATTCAAAAATCGAAGAACAAGCGAGCTTTGAAAATGTGATGGCACGTCTGTTGTTGGAGCAGCACCAATGTTTCGAGGACCGGCGGCAACACGCGCATACTTTTGATTTTTTTTTTAAGTAATTGTTTATCCTCTAATTATTTATAGTTCGTTTCCATTAATCCCGAAGTTCACATGCTCAATGTGGTCCTTCCAATGTTGTGAGAATATTGAGGCATTTTTAGTATCGTCCATGGACTATATTAAACATGTAATAAATGTTCGTAAATTATATTAAATAAATTAAAATTCAAAGGACCACGTTGCAATATGAGTTAAAATTTAGGAATTGATTTCATGTTGGATTAAAGTTATGGACCATAATTAGACCGTCGGATCGGGATTGAATTGGTCATGAATGGTCCGATTCAGATAGATCATTTTAATCCGTTTATGACATTATTTTATTGCCAATGTTAAATCTAGTAACTTATACATAATCCAATCAAATTCTTGGAACACTTCATATTCGATTCAATCTACAAAATGAGGAGAGAGTGCGATTAGTGAGCGTGAGATCAAGCAAAGGCAAGAGAGAATGAAAAGAGAGTTACAGTGATGACTTATATGCTTGAAATAATTAGACCAATAAAAAAATTACTATAGATAATAATTTATGTGCGCAATATTGCGCGGACGACAAAATAACTTTGTTTTTCATTTATTTTTAGTGAGGATAAACTTGATCATTTTTTAGGAAAGATGTTTTTCAAATCATTCATTTGTGAAACAAAATGGAGAGCAATATACAAACTAATTCCTTATTTATGGATAAGAAATGAATTTTATGACGTATTTTATAAGTTGCCTAGTTATATCGAAATCAAAACGATATAAAAATAATAAAAGAGTAAATTAAAAAAAAAAAGGGCGCATGAGACCCGCGAGAAAATTGACACTTCCGCCCCCTCACGAAGTCATCGCTCTCTGGCATCGCTCGGAGAGAGAGAGAGAAGTGTAATGTGACCCCAAGATCATGGTATATTCCGTCTCACAGCCACGAAGAAGAAGAAAGAGGAAGAGGCAGAAGAAGGAGAGGAGGGGGTTGGTGCAAAGACAGTGACGGACGCTATTTTTTGTTTCCTTTGTGTTGTCGATTCGATTCGAATAAGTGTTCGCTCTGTCCTGAGCTCTTCGATTCCAGCTTTCTGAGTTTCTGCCGGTACATATTGTTATAAAGTTTTGAAATTCGGAAGTGGGGTCATCTTTTGGAGTTGCCCTTCGATGCTCTTTTCTCGGGTAAGTTTCGGGTTTCCCTTCCCTTCCGTTTCTTGCGAGGCTTTCCCTCAGAAGACGCGATCGTAGAAAGTTGTGAGAAGAGAGAGAGAGTGATATTCCGCATCCTGTTGTAGTCGGTAATCTTCTCGCCAAGAATGGCAAAGGACGCCAAGCCCAGGACGCTCTATAGGTCTGGAAGCGGAAGCCCCATTGTGAGTCTCTCTTCCAATGCCCACTTCTACTTTATTCCGGAACAGGTGCGTTTGACGCAGTGAGTTCGTCCGGATTTCAATGCTGGGTTTTAGCGCTACAAACGTCTGTATGGCCTTTTATGTTTTCCCCTGTGATGATGCTTCGTTTGTGATTCATCAAAAGAAGTCGGATTTTGTTCAGGCCATGGAATGTGTTCATCCTTCTTGTGGGGGGGGGGGGGGCCGGGGGGGGATTTGCCTGTTGGGAGTAGGGGGTTTTGTTCTGGTGGGATTTGTAGTTGATGACCTTACCTCCGCCACATTAAATTGACTATTGTTCGGTATGTTTAATCACTAACAATCTGTACTGTCAACTGTTTATGTGGAGGACTTGTTGTTCCTTGGGTGAAATTTACTAGCGGTCTTGAAATTGCATGAGACGGTGCAACGCAGAAGAAGAATATTGGCAGCATAAAATCTTTACGTGATTTGTGGATCTTGAAACTTCAGAACTAATGATACCGTTGGCAATGTCTAATACATTTTTGTCTCTCTTTCTTCTTCTTCCCTTTTCTGGTCAGATATTTTTTCTGCCAAGGGAGGTTGATTTTTGGGCCTGATGTTGCGTCCCTGCGCTTTCAACCCTTCTTATTGCTGGCCCTGCGAATTGCTTTTCTGCACGAGAGCCCGTTCCAAAATCAAAGATCATCCCTACGCATTGCCTGCACTGATTGGTGGTTTGATTCTCGCTGTTCTGGTATGTATGTGTGTTAGAGCTTCCGTCAGCCGAAAAATTGAAGTGTTTTCAATATCCTATGCATGTTATTGTTCTTTTCATCAGGTAAGAAATTTTTTCCCCATCAGTTTTGCTCGTTAATCATAGATATCTGAAAAACTTTATTGAATGAGCTTGACGGAAAAATATATTCTCTGTCGGTGCCATCCATCTCTCGAGCAATCCTTCTATTATCTACAAGATAAGAATTCGAGGAACCTGATCTTCACATAGAGTCTTGATGCATTACGGTATATACCTTTTCTCTTATTTCTCTGGGTTTTGACTGTGCAACAGAAATTCTGATGGAAAACGTTATAAGAGAGAACGTGCCCTGTTTTGGCGTCACGTGGATAGGATTTCTCTCTCTAGAATCTAAATGATGATCTGAATGTGTGTTGACTTTGCATTTCTGGAACTTTATGTGCTGCTGTTTTTTTTTTTTTTTTTTTTTGGTCGAATTTATGTGCTGCTGTTGAAGGAAGTGTTTTCTTGTGGTTTAATATTTTTACAGGACAAATTCTTCATATTTACAATGTGAATAATGATGACTTTGATTCTCAGTCAGGCATGTCCTGTTGTGGATTTGTTCACTGACTCATACTACACTTTTCATGCAGGATTTAATTTTTCTTTTTATCACTTCTGCTAGAGATCCTGGGATAGTCCCTAGAAATTCTAAGCCTCCTGAATCAGATGAAGCCTGTGATGTTACTACCCCATCAATGGAGTGGGTTAATGGGAGAACACCTCATATGAAACTACCCCGAACAAAGGATGTGATTGTGAATGGTCATGCAGTAAAAGTGAAGTACTGCGATACTTGCTTGCTGTTTCGTCCTCCTCGTGCTTCTCATTGCTCAGTCTGCAACAATTGCATCCAGAGATTTGACCATCATTGTCCATGGGTTGGCCAGTGCATTGGAATAGTAAGTAATTTTGAGCCAAGCATCCAAAAACCTAAAAGAAAAGGTTCATATTCAGGCTGATATACCGAGTCAATATGATTGGTTGTTGTAAGTACAGATGGGCTGTCATTTTTTCCTTCTTGTTTCTGTCCAATCTTAACTAAGTTGTACCTGCCAAGAGTACAGTGAGGTAAGTTGAAGTCCTGAAGACTCTTTGTTTGTCAATAATTGTGAAATTTGAATCAATGATATCTTACAATTAGTCCTGTGACAAGTTGCATCTCTCGGTACCTCTTCGTATGTAATGAAAATCTCAGGGCACTGTCTTTTCACCCTGAGATTTTCCCTATATCTCTTCGTATGTAATGAAACTTTCAAGCCTAGTTTAGTCTGTCTAGTGCAATGTTTCGCTACAACTGATTCTATCCTAGTTAGGTGTTATCAGTTCAAGATTGATGTCACTAGGATCTATATCTGCTATAAAGAAAAAAAAAGAAAGACGTTAGAAATCAATCCCTTTTATTGATGATCACTTAAGGAAAATCCATTTATAGATTCCATAAGAAGTTATGAACAAAAGTCTGCACATTTACATGCAAAGAGCAACATTGTCCATTGGTAACCAATTTCTATGAGAGATTGCATTTCCTCGATAGGGGAAGTGATACAAAGCCTAATTAGTGGGAGATTGTCTTGTGGAGTCATACTCGTTTTACATGCTTTTTGCTGGTCATGGATGGATAGATGTGTTGTATGGTGTCTATATGGACTATATGGAATCTAAGTTCTGCTTGAAAATGCTTTTCCTCTCCCTTGCCCAATCTTTCCACTTATTAGCTAACATTTCTTATCTTCCTTCTTGGTGCAGCGTAATTACAGGTTCTTCTTCATGTTTGTGTCAACTTCAACTGTGTTGTGCATATATGTGTTCGCATTTTCTTGGATCAACCTTCTTCAACTGAAAAGAGCAAAAAGTCTATCTGGAAGGCCATGTCGAATGATTACTTGTCAGATTTTCTCATTATCTACTGCTTCATAGCTGTCTGGTTTGTTGGTGGTTTAACAATTTTCCACTCCTATCTGATTTGCACAAATCAGGTGATCTTTCTATCCCTCTCAAAGCGACATCCGACTGTGCACTTACTATGAATTAATCTTGCTAAAGTTCAATTCTTCTGTTTATGCAGACCACCTATGAGAACTTCCGCTACCGCTACGATAAAAAGGAGAACCCCTATAACAGGAGGGTCATGGGAAACCTTAGGGAAGTTTTCTTCTCTAAGATCCCACCTTCAATGAACAATTTCCGTGCATTTGTCGAGGTAGAGGAACAAGCTGCTGTGGGTGTGGTGACTCCAAACTTCGGTGAAGGTATTATGAGCTCAAAAGAGAAATTAGATATTGAGATGGGAATGAAGCTTGCAGAGGATGGTGGCACCACTCTTCCTGAAATCTTGCGTGACTTGGAATATGATGATTCTGATGATGATTTGAAGATTAAAGAGGAAGATGGAGGGTGTGTTGACTCAATGTTCCCTGCAGAGCAAGACATGAAGGAACCCACAGAAACAACTATCGATGGTGATCAAGTGACTTGTTCTGGACAAAGCCTTGCCGTTCGACAGAAAGCTGGAGAATCTGTGTGTAGCTCCAGTGCTTTAGAACATGACAATATTGCAACACAAAAGAAGGATGATACGAGTGGTTCCAATCAAAGTGCTGCACCATAAAGGTCCATTTTGTTCTTATCAATTATGCCTTTTTTGGCATTTTCTTCGTACTTATGAAGTTTGTCATTCCGATTGGGTGGAATAATCTTCTCATAAGTAGTATATCATGATATTTTATTTGCACATTATATTGAGGACAGGCATCTTCTTGTGGCAGGCAATATGCAAAATTGAAGAGCTCTTATTACCTTCTCATGCATGACCATCATGAACTCTTCCTTAGGAAGTTAGGAACCCATACGGTTAGGAGAGACTTTCAGCTAATTGTTGGTTGACATGTTTTCCTTATCCGTGTGACAGCAACTTTGCATTTTTAAAGTCAGCTGAGGTTTTCAGTTGGAACAGTTGGAACAGCATGATTTATTTGGCAAAGCTCTGCTGTAAAATGTTGAAGCCGAGATACTCAACTGATGGTTTATCGAAATGCACAAATTGAGGACGTCGTGAAAAGACTTGTAGACCATTGTTAGTTGTTGGTTTGAATTCCTTTTAGTTGCCATGCTTTCTAGTTGGATTTACTTCATTAACTATGTTACCTAGGCACTAACAAATCGTTCCTTTTCTTATTCAGAGGCGACGTTAGAGAATGTCAAATTGTCACGGTTGAATTAGTTGGTGAACTGAGAGGAAGCCGGCAAACTCATCAGAAATGTCTACTGGAGGACTGATGCCTTTGATGCCGGACAAGGAGACAATGCCTTAAATCAGATATTGGCATCTGCTAATTATTTGTTCGAAAGCATGTGACCTGTACATTTGGATATGACGCAGAGTCCTGCGAGATAAGAGACGATTGAGGTTCATGGAAAAATGGTTTGTGATTGTGAAGTAGGTCGTCATTCTATACTTTTGTTTTATCTGTCTCGACACGTCACATTTCATGTGGTTCATACGGCTAACTAGATTGAGTCATAACCTGCCGAGTCTGCTGGAGTATTTGAACATGAACAATAAGCTTTGTGCTCACCCGTGTACTTTCTTTCAACATCTCAGTAAAGTATTCTCTGGATTTCAGTTCAAGAACTCGAAAATTGGTTCTGCAATAGTACTTGAATTGCAGACTAAGGATCCTTAGTCTTCTAATGCAAATGGTAAAAAAATCAGTAGCTTTTCCTACAAATTTCTGTCGAGCAGGCTTTTATTAATTATGTGTATTGCTATGGTCTATTTGGGCTATTAGAGTGCTTACAGTAACACTTTCAGAGTGCATTTCTGCTCTAGACTGTTTGGTAAAATTTTTACTTTTGAAAGAAATTTCTACTTCAAAAGTGAATTTTTACTTTTGAAGTTGTTTTTTCTCCTAATTTGAAAAGTTAAAAAAAATTGCTTCTCAACTCAAAAAGCGCTTCTCGCCTCATCCTCTTTTCATTGTGCCCCTATACTCTTTCGATCATGTCCGCCTCCGCCGATCTTCACTGCTGACCACGCTCGCCGCCGCCTGTGACCATTGCCACTCATCGCCACTTGCCACCAATTGCCGACCATCGTCGCCCATCGCCAACCTCCACCGGCTGTCGCCCATCGCCTTCCGCGACCATCGCCAACTGTTGATCATAGCTTGTCGCCGCCCACCTCATACCTTCGCCGGTCGTTGCCCATTGATGCCCGCGACTACCGCCACTCGTCGACCCCCTTGGGCTGTCAACCATTGCCCCCCACCAAACTCCGTTAGTCGTCGTCCATCGCCGCCCATGACCATCGTCGACCGTTGTCGCTGAGCGCCGCCCACTGTCGACCACCACAATCGCTGATCTCTGCCAGTTGTCGCCTCCCGCCACCTCCCATCGGCCATCGCCAATAGACGACCGCACCCCCCTACCGCCATCCGTCGAACACCACGCCGCAGGATTTTTGGTAATCAAAATTATTTTTTAAAGAAATTTAAAAAGTTTAAAATGAAATAGGAATTTTTCGGCCGCCAACAATAATTTCTCATTGAAGATTTTGCGTTAATAATGTTTCAAAAGTAGAAAATTTCAATCTTGACCAAACGAATTTCTTTGATCAGAAATCACCTTATCCAGTGAAGTAAAAAAAAATTGACTTCTGGTCAGAAATTAAATTCCTCAAGCAGAAGCGTTGCCATGCGCATACTTAGCTTTTTCGCGTAAAGACCCAGACTTGAAGCTTGGCGTCGACACTAGGATATGAAATAAGTCAACTATTACAAAAACCTTGCTGGGATTGGTTCCGTCCTTACCTATATATCTTCCAAGACTAGCAAACAAGGAAAAAGTTGCTGTGCCTCCTACGCTAAAGCAGTAGCGACCAATGAAAAAAATCTCTGCCATGGCGGCGGCCCCTCGAATGTATGCGCCACATTTGGTTCCGAGGCGAGAGACGGTAAAAGTTTCACGTGAAACCAACATGATCCGACGACTTGTGTACATTGGAGCAATATGAGATGGATAGGCTAAGTTTTAGTTGCATTCTTTCCATCCCGTGCCGTAGTGGCCAGTGCAGCAAACCATCATCTCTCATTGTCCTTGTATGTAACTTTCTTTCTGGCTACCTGTTAATGGACTTCAGAGCGCAGTACAATCGCGAGCGAACTAAACAAATTGCACTTATGAGTTGTGTTAGATGTTGGAAAATAAGTGTCGTGAGTTCAATTAGATATGTTGATGAATTTAGACTTGAGCTCTCTCTTGGCAATCTCCCCATCGAAGGCATGGAACTTCTGTTATGTGCTCTCCACAATCCATTGGCTAAATTTCAGTATTTTTTTGTAGACCCAATCGATATGGAGGTTTAAGAGAGACCACGATCGATAAACTTGACGTAGGATTATGAGAAGAAAACAACCCGATTCCATTTGAAATCGAATCGAGATCGAAGTCGAAGGACATCTGGAGCCTGGGAAATAGGTTCCGAAAGCGCAAAGACGAAGCCTGACATGTTGAGGATCGGTTTCGACGTTCGAAAAGATGAGCGAGATTTCTCCAAGTTACTATGGACCCAACGACAAGACCTGATGCCCGTTCAGGCGGTTTTTTGGTTGGAATCGGAGGTCCAGCTGAGGTTGGCCCGACGTTGGCCTTGTGCTGAAATTTGGATGCCACCAGATTCGGACGTCCAACCGTGTCTTGTTTAAACTTCCGACTTGCTATCCGCGAAAGTTCGAGATAATTTAGACGCCCGGCACGCTACCGGTGGATGTCCGGATGAGATAAGACTTTTAAGTCTGGATTTTAATCTATTCTGCTTGTTACGTCAAGTTTAACTGGAGAAATGGTTTTGGAGAGTCGTCAGAGAGCACATTGTAAGGGTTTATACTTAAATTCTCTTTCATTTTATTCTTGTAAAGTTATGCCGATCGTGGTTTGAAAAACATTGGAGAGTGTAATGAGCAAGTATATTATCAATCGGTTGATACTGTCCTGTAAGAACGATAACAAACCACGCATAAATCTTCCATGTCGTGTTTTATTTCTACACTACTCGATATGTTTACATCTATCCACATTTCGCGTACCATTTCCTCTTATTTCGGGAGAGGGATTCGTGATATTTTGTAAAATTCATGCAAGTTTAAGACAAACCTTCATCAATATTGATATGCACCATGCAGGCACTCTTTACTTCAAATTTTCAATGATGAGAGAGAGAGAGAGAGAGAGAGAGAGATTGATTGATTGATTGATGCGTCTAAACCATTATTCATCTTCTTGCCTTATTTAAACTTTAAAGAGATCCGTCAAGGTATCAGTTATTTTAAAGTGAAGACCGGACTTTGCTGCCTTTTACGGGTAAAGCTTCATCTCATGCAAACCTAATTCATGGCATGCATGCACGCAACACGTCACAAGTTCAAGTTCATCCGAGGATTCGCCCCGTGACCAACAGGGCCACTCTTTCCACGACTCTCACGAGGATGATGCTCACGCGGAGTCGTGGAAAGAGTGGCCCTGTTGGTCACGGGGCGAATCCTCGGATGAACTTGAACTTGTGACGTGTTGCGTGCATGCATGCCATGAATTAGGTTTGCATGAGATGAAGCTTTACCCGTAAAAGGCAGCAAAGTCCGGTCTTCACTTTAAAATAACTGATACCTTGACGGATCTCTTTAAAGTTTAAATAAGGCAAGAAGATGAATAATGGTTTAGACGCATCAATCAATCAATCAATCTCTCTCTCTCTCTCTCTCTCTCTCTCATTCATTGAAATTTGAAGTAAAGAGTGCCTGCATGGTGCATATCAATATTGATGAAGGTTTGTCTTAAACTTGCATGAATTTTACAAAATATCACGAATTCCCTCTCCCGAAATAAGAGGAAATGGTACGCGAAATGTGGATAGATGTAAACATATCGAGTAGTGTAGAAATAAAACACGACATGGAAGATTTATGCGTGGTTTGTTATCGTTCTTACAGGACAGTATCAACCGATTGATAATATACTTGCTCCATTACACTCTCCAATGTTTTTCAAACCACGATCGGCATAACTTTACAAGAATAAAATGAAAGAGAATTTAAGTATAAACCCTTACAATGTGCTCTCTGACGACTCTCCAAAACCATTTCTCCAGTTAAACTTGACGTAACAAGCAGAATAGATTAAAATCCAGACTTAAAGTCTTATCTCATCCGGACATCCACCGGTAGCGTGCCGGGCGTCTAAATTATCTCGAACTTTCGCGGATAGCAAGTCGGAAGTTTAAACAAGACACGGTTGGACGTCCGAATCTGGTGGCATCCAAATTTCAGCACAAGGCCAACGTCGGGCCAACCTCAGCTGGACCTCCGATTCCAACCAAAAACCGCCTGAACGGGCATCAGGTCTTGTCGTTGGGTCCATAGTAACTTGGAGAAATCTCGCTCATCTTTTCGAACGTCGAAACCGATCCTCACATGTCAGGCTTCGTCTTTGCGCTTTCGGAACCTATTTCCCAGGCTCCAGATGTCCTTCGACTTCGATCTCGATTCGATTTCAAATGGAATCGGGTTGTTTTCTTCTCATAATCCTACGTCAAGTTTATCGATCGTGGTCTCTCTTAAACCTCCATATCGATTGGGTCTACAAAAAATACTGAAATTTAGCCAATGGATTGTGGAGAGCACATAACAGAAGTTCCATGCCTTCGATGGGGAGATTGCCAAGAGAGAGCTCAAGTCTAAATTCATCAACATATCTAATTGAACTCACGACACTTATTTTCCAACATCTAACACAACTCATAAGTGCAATTTGTTTAGTTCGCTCGCGATTGTACTGCGCTCTGAAGTCCATTAACAGGTAGCCAGAAAGAAAGTTACATACAAGGACAATGAGAGATGATGGTTTGCTGCACTGGCCACTACGGCACGGGATGGAAAGAATGCAACTAAAACTTAGCCTATCCATCTCATATTGCTCCAATGTACACAAGTCGTCGGATCATGTTGGTTTCACGTGAAACTTTTACCGTCTCTCGCCTCGGAACCAAATGTGGCGCATACATTCGAGGGGCCGCCGCCATGGCAGAGATTTTTTTCATTGGTCGCTACTGCTTTAGCGTAGGAGGCACAGCAACTTTTTCCTTGTTTGCTAGTCTTGGAAGATATATAGGTAAGGACGGAAACCAATCCCAGCAAGGTTTTTGTAATAGTTGACTTATTTCATATCCTAGTGTCGACGCCAAGCTTCAAGTCTGGGTCTTTACGCGAAAAAGCTAAGTATGCGCATGGCAACGCTTCTGCTTGAGGAATTTAATTTCTGACCAGAAGTCAATTTTTTTTTACTTCACTGGATAAGGTGATTTCTGATCAAAGAAATTCGTTTGGTCAAGATTGAAATTTTCTACTTTTGAAACATTATTAACGCAAAATCTTCAATGAGAAATTATTGTTGGCGGCCGAAAAATTCCTATTTCATTTTTAAACTTTTAAATTTCTTTAAAAAATAATTTTGATTACCAAAAATCCTGCGGCGTGGTGTTCGACGGATGGCGGTAGGGGGGTGCCGGTCGTCTATTGGCGATGGCCGATGGGAGGTGGCGGGAGGCGACAACTGGCAGAGATCAGCGATTGTGGTGGTCGACAGTGGGCGGCGCTCAGCGACAACGGTCGACGATGGTCATGGGCGGCGATGGACGACGACTAACGGAGTTTGGTGGGGGCAATGGTTGACAGCCCAAGGGGGTCGACGAGTGGCGGTAGTCGCGGGCATCAATGGGCAACGACCGGCGAAGGTATGAGGTGGGCGGCGACAAGCTATGATCAACAGTTGGCGATGGTCGCGGAAGGCGATGGGCGACAGCCGGTGGAGGTTGGCGATGGGCGACGATGGTCGGCAATTGGTGGCAAGTGGCGATGAGTGGCAATGGTCACAGGCGGCGGCGAGCGTGGTCAGCAGTGAAGATCGGCGGAGGCGGACATGATCGAAAAGAGTATAGGGGCACAATGAAAAGAGGATGAGGCGAGAAGCGCTTTTTGAGTTGAGAAGCAATTTTTTTTAACTTTTCAAATTAGGAGAAAAACAACTTCAAAAGTAAAAATTCACTTTTGAAGTAGAAATTTCTTTCAAAAGTAAAAATTTTACCAAACAGTCTAGAGCAGAAATGCACTTCTGAAAGTGTTACTGTAAGCACTCTAATAGCCCAAATAGACCATAGCAATACACATAATTAATAAAAGCCTGCTCGACAGAAATTTGTAGGAAAAGCTACTGATTTTTTTACCATTTGCATTAGAAGACTAAGGATCCTTAGTCTGCAATTCAAGTACTATTGCAGAACCAATTTTCGAGTTCTTGAACTGAAATCCAGAGAATACTTTACTGAGATGTTGAAAGAAAGTACACGGGTGAGCACAAAGCTTATTGTTCATGTTCAAATACTCCAGCAGACTCGGCAGGTTATGACTCAATCTAGTTAGCCGTATGAACCACATGAAATGTGACGTGTCGAGACAGATAAAACAAAAGTATAGAATGACGACCTACTTCACAATCACAAACCATTTTTCCATGAACCTCAATCGTCTCTTATCTCGCAGGACTCTGCGTCATATCCAAATGTACAGGTCACATGCTTTCGAACAAATAATTAGCAGATGCCAATATCTGATTTAAGGCATTGTCTCCTTGTCCGGCATCAAAGGCATCAGTCCTCCAGTAGACATTTCTGATGAGTTTGCCGGCTTCCTCTCAGTTCACCAACTAATTCAACCGTGACAATTTGACATTCTCTAACGTCGCCTCTGAATAAGAAAAGGAACGATTTGTTAGTGCCTAGGTAACATAGTTAATGAAGTAAATCCAACTAGAAAGCATGGCAACTAAAAGGAATTCAAACCAACAACTAACAATGGTCTACAAGTCTTTTCACGACGTCCTCAATTTGTGCATTTCGATAAACCATCAGTTTGAGTATCTCGGCTTCAACATTTTACAGCCAGAGCTTTGCCAAATAAATCATGCTGTTCCAACTGTTCCAACTGAAAACCTCAGCTGACTTTAAAAATGCAAAGTTGCTGTCACACGGATAAGGAAAACATGTCAACCAACAATTAGCTGAAAGTCTCTCCTAACCGTATGGGTTCCTAACTTCCTAAGGAAGAGTTCATGATGGTCATGCATGAGAAGGTTAATAAGAGCTCTTCAATTTTGCATATTGCCTGCCACAAGAAGATGCCTGTCCTCAATATAATGTGCAAATAAAATATCATGATATACTACTTATGAGAAGATTATTCCACCCAATCGGAATGACAAACTTCATAAGTACGAAGAAAATGCCAAAAAGGCATAATTGATAAGAACAAAATGGACCTTTATGGTGCAGCACTTTGATTGGAACCACTCGTATCATCCTTCTTTTGTGTTGCAATATTGTCATGTTCTAAAGCACTGGAGCTACACACAGATTCTCCAGCTTTCTGTCGAACGGCAAGGCTTTGTCCAGAACAAGTCACTTGATCACCATCGATAGTTGTTTCTGTGGGTTCCTTCATGTCTTGCTCTGCAGGGAACATTGAGTCAACACACCCTCCATCTTCCTCTTTAATCTTCAAATCATCATCAGAATCATCATATTCCAAGTCACGCAAGATTTCAGGAAGAGTGGTGCCACCATCCTCTGCAAGCTTCATTCCCATCTCAATATCTAATTTCTCTTTTGAGCTCATAATACCTTCACCGAAGTTTGGAGTCACCACACCCACAGCAGCTTGTTCCTCTACCTCGACAAATGCACGGAAATTGTTCATTGAAGGTGGGATCTTAGAGAAGAAAACTTCCCTAAGGTTTCCCATGACCCTCCTGTTATAGGGGTTCTCCTTTTTATCGTAGCGGTAGCGGAAGTTCTCATAGGTGGTCTGCATAAACAGAAGAATTGAACTTTAGCAAGATTAATTCATAGTAAGTGCACAGTCGGATGTCGCTTTGAGAGGGATAGAAAGATCACCTGATTTGTGCAAATCAGATAGGAGTGGAAAATTGTTAAACCACCAACAAACCAGACAGCTATGAAGCAGTAGATAATGAGAAAATCTGACAAGTAATCATTCGACATGGCCTTCCAGATAGACTTTTTTGCTCTTTTCAGTTGAAGAAGGTTGATCCAAGAAAATGCGAACACATATATGCACAACACAGTTGAAGTTGACACAAACATGAAGAAGAACCTGTAATTACGCTGCACCAAGAAGGAAGATAAGAAATGTTAGCTAATAAGTGGAAAGATTGGGCAAGGGAGAGGAAAAGCATTTTCAAGCAGAACTTAGATTCCATATAGTCCATATAGACACCATACAACACATCTATCCATCCATGACCAGCAAAAAGCATGTAAAACGAGTATGACTCCACAAGACAATCTCCCACTAATTAGGCTTTGTATCACTTCCCCTATCGAGGAAATGCAATCTCTCATAGAAATTGGTTACCAATGGACAATGTTGCTCTTTGCATGTAAATGTGCAGACTTTTGTTCATAACTTCTTATGGAATCTATAAATGGATTTTCCTTAGTGATCATCAATAAAAGGGATTGATTTCTAACGTCTTTCTTTTTTTTTCTTTATAGCAGATATAGATCCTAGTGACATCAATCTTGAACTGATAACACCTAACTAGGATAGAATCAGTTGTAGCGAAACATTGCACTAGACAGACTAAACTAGGCTTGAAAGTTTCATTACATACGAAGAGATATAGGGAAAATCTCAGGGTGAAAAGACAGTGCCCTGAGATTTTCATTACATACGAAGAGGTACCGAGAGATGCAACTTGTCACAGGACTAATTGTAAGATATCATTGATTCAAATTTCACAATTATTGACAAACAAAGAGTCTTCAGGACTTCAACTTACCTCACTGTACTCTTGGCAGGTACAACTTAGTTAAGATTGGACAGAAACAAGAAGGAAAAATGACAGCCCATCTGTACTTACAACAACCAATCATATTGACTCGGTATATCAGCCTGAATATGAACCTTTTTCTTTTAGGTTTTTGGATGCTTGGCTCAAAATTACTTACTATTCCAATGCACTGGCCAACCCATGGACAATGATGGTCAAATCTCTGGATGCAATTGTTGCAGACTGAGCAATGAGAAGCACGAGGAGGACGAAACAGCAAGCAAGTATCGCAGTACTTCACTTTTACTGCATGACCATTCACAATCACATCCTTTGTTCGGGGTAGTTTCATATGAGGTGTTCTCCCATTAACCCACTCCATTGATGGGGTAGTAACATCACAGGCTTCATCTGATTCAGGAGGCTTAGAATTTCTAGGGACTATCCCAGGATCTCTAGCAGAAGTGATAAAAAGAAAAATTAAATCCTGCATGAAAAAGTGTAGTATGAGTCAGTGAACAAATCCACAACAGGACATGCCTGACTGAGAATCAAAGTCATCATTATTCACATTGTAAATATGAAGAATTTGTCCTGTAAAAATATTAAACCACAAGAAAACACTTCCTTCAACAGCAGCACATAAATTCGACCAAAAAAAAAAAAAAAAAAAACAGCAGCACATAAAGTTCCAGAAATGCAAAGTCAACACACATTCAGATCATCATTTAGATTCTAGAGAGAGAAATCCTATCCACGTGACGCCAAAACAGGGCACGTTCTCTCTTATAACGTTTTCATCAGAATTTCTGTTGCACAGTCAAAACCCAGAGAAATAAGAGAAAAGGTATATACCGTAATGCATCAAGACTCTATGTGAAGATCAGGTTCCTCGAATTCTTATCTTGTAGATAATAGAAGGATTGCTCGAGAGATGGATGGCACCGACAGAGAATATATTTTTCCGTCAAGCTCATTCAATAAAGTTTTTCAGATATCTATGATTAACGAGCAAAACTGAA
>JAGVVM010008585.1:0-15987 GCA_019149425.1 Psidium friedrichsthalianum
AAATGTCAGCAAAAGCTCCCACCACTCAGAAGACATTAGGGGAGGAGAACGGCGCCTAGATGAAGTCGAAACAAATGCCATCCATTACTCAGACACAAAGGAATGCGAGGCTCAGGATCAAATAATGCATACGCAGTATGACCTAGAGAGAGACGGTACCTGTGATCACCCTGGCACGTTCTCAACCTCCTTGCGCGCCACTGCGTAAACTCTTCCTTGAGCAGGTGGACGATTCGGATTTCCTTGAGGAGTGGCCACAGTCTGAGGTGGTTGCGGCTGGCACTTCGGTCTTCGGGTCCCTCCTGGACAGTTCCTCAGTCGATGCCCCAACTGCCCACAGCCAAGCATCCTCTTGTCTACTTCGGGCAGGGGATGTCCCATGCCTTCTGCCGCAATTGCGACAATTTAGACCTATCTGATGATGATGGTTCTTCCCAGGGTCCTCCTAACTAGGGGACAAACCTTAGGACTGTCTCACATTCGGCACTCTTGCCAAAGTTCCTATGGTCCCTTCCGAGTATGCAACCCGCGATCCAAATGCGGTGGCCTTCTCCAGTAAGTCTGCGCGCGATTGCCAAGGCTCACACAACATCTCCTACATTCATTGTAGTCATCTCGCCTAGTAGCCATCAGCGATGCTCTTCAACTTGGTCTCAGTCCCCTTCACCCGAAACCTCCTTGCTCTTCCCTGGATCCTCTATCATCTTCGTGCAAACTTGGACAGCCTTGTAAATTCGCCTTCTACTGGTCCACAGTCATTTGCCCTTGGCGAAGTCTTATAAATTCCTCTATCTTTCTTTCTTGGGCAGCCTCAGAAAAGTACTTCCCATTAAACGCTGCACAGAATGTAGTCCAATCGGTTCCCAATCCTTCTGGGAAGACTCGTCCTTGGGTGGTTTTCCACCCATGTCAATTGTGCTCTGGAGCTGATAGGTTAATCACAGTGAGACCTTCTCTTCCTCGGTACACCCTAACACGGCAAATGCTTTATCCAATTGGTCTATCCAAAGGGCAGCTTTTTTATGCATTCCACTCCTGTCAACTTAGACGGTTGTGCGTTTCAGGAATTGTCCACAATATGATGGGTCGATGTCCTCCTTACCTGGCCCCATTACCTCCATTTGCCCCATTCGCAGCGGCCAAGGTAGCCTCAACTGCTTGGGTCACAGCGGCAGTCTTTCTGGAGCCTGCCTACCCATCAATTACTCACCTCTGTTAGAACCCTCATCATTTCCTAGACCTAGGTCTCATTCTGGCGTTGGCGTCGCGAACTCAAGTGGCTGCGCTAGATATTCTACCCCTATTGCTCATCCTTTCTACTTCTCTCGCACCTAGACCTGATATAAATTCATCTTAGGAATTATAAATCTAAACTACCATTCAAGCTTTCGCTGCCACGCGTCTACTGACATGAATATGCATGACAAGTTTGCTGCCAGCTTTTTAATGCAATTGGACTCGGCAGACACCTAGACTTAACCTTCAATGTAGAACTTAGGTCACTATGTCCGCCTCACTCACCTAGGCCAGGAGCTGCTCTTGATCGGGTTTTTGCCCCGGCGGACACTCTCCGGGTGCTCCCCCCTCTTCCGGACATCGAAAGAGAACAGTTAACCCAAGTTATTCACCTCCAAAAAGCGCCCATTCCATATGTCCCATACTTATGCTTCATACGGTTTGTAGGCATCCCGTCAGAGACCCGTCCCGTACTAGGGTGACGGTTACCTAGGTCTAAAAAACATGGTGGTTCATGCCATGCATTTTCTCACAAATTTCGCTTCTGAATTACATTTTATTTTTGATGAAACACAAAATCCGTGCAATGCATGAGGTCTAGCATGGCGGACAGCGGACTAAGTGCACAATCACACAATAAAAATCCACAAATTTGTATTCAAACAACCAAGTACTCAAAACAGTAGCAATCAAGAAAATTCTAATAGAGGTTAGGCTCAAGGACTTTACCCAGGTCCTGACGCACCCTGCAATTTAGCCAATAAATGATATAGCCAGAGCCACTCTAGATAAATGATTTAAACTCGGCAAACACATGCGCCAATCAATTCAGGCGGTTACATTCTAATCTTGGCCTAGGGTACGGTTTATCTAACTACCCCAAATCATCAGCCTTATCACTCCCAATTCTCGAACAGTCTCGTATCGACACCAAACACCGTCGCTCTGATACCACTCGAACGGGGATATCACGCTCCGAACCCTACGGGCTCGCGACATCCGCCAAACGCTCGCGTCCGCCGGCTAAAGTATTTGCAACCGACCAGGGAAACTCGCGTCGCGAACCAGACGACGCCATCGACCCAAATTTTGAACCTGCGGAAGCCTTAATCTGTCTTAACCCATACATGCCATATATATGATACGATGGGTAGAAGGGTACAAATAGAAACAATCGACAGCAACCGTCAACGGAACATATATATAACCAGAGCGTTAGGGAACAGACCGAACAACAGGAGAGTATCAAATACAAAGAAAAATCTACGCCTTCTTTTTTTTTTTTTTTTTTTTTTGTTTTTTTTTTTTTTTTTCTGAGCTCCCCCTTTTTCTTTTTTTTTTTTCTTTTTCTTTTCCTTTTGTTTTTATTCCTTCTTTTTTGTTTCAGCTTTTCTTCTCAGGTCAAAATACTCAACCTAGGGTCTATCACTCTCGTCTAGGGTCGGTCTCGCTCCAATCAAACTGACCATGGGAGCTCCTCTGGGTCGTCCTGTACTCTGGAGAGGACGGCTCGGTGTCCACGAGTCGCCCCTGGGCAAGCCGTCGATTACCAACCCTTCATGGCGATGGCAGCCGGGCTCACTTGGCCGGGGTCGAAGTATCCTCCTCACATAAGTGGTGGGAGAAGAAGTGTAGGGTCATTCCACACACTCGGCCATCGGGACATCAAAGCTCGCACGGGTCCCACGAAAGCTTGATCTCTCTCTACCATCCAAGCCTCATACCTATACGGAACCAGAGAGGACCACCACGATCTACCCAAATAGTGGTCAGGTGTTTGATCCAAGAGTACCATCCTCCTCGACGTAGTGACTTATCTCAGTCTCTATCTTCACTGGAGTCCAAAAGGTGTCGGGGACACATCCATTACTGCGGTCGGGGATCTGAAAGGAATGACAACCAACGCCAGTGAGTCGAAGACTTAATAAGCTCACCACTAATCCTAGAGTAGAATAAAGTATTCTAGTCGTTTGACCCTAAACAATGCAGTCTAGGGCTAGTTAATACTTCTAAACCCAGGCTTTCTCTCTAAGACGGACGACATAGGCAAGAATACTGAGCATAGGACGATCTACCAGTAACTGCACATAAACCGGGAATGACTCACATACAGGGTAAGCGAACCAAGCATGGCAATGATTCGGGTTCAATGCACGATACCAAATGCAAATGTCACTTGTATGGGACCATAAGAGGTCCCGCCCGCGTCTCATACGTTACAGGCTCGTGTCCCAACCCGCGTGTGGTACGCCTCAAGTTGACACCGCTTATCTCTCCAGTTACCCGTGCTCGCACATCAGGGCGCACCGTGCTCCACCAGGTACGTTAGGTCCGCACGCTTATCGATCCATGTCCCATGCGCCTACGCCTTACAGGGCTATTCTCCTCTGTCACTCCACACAACAGTACATGTCATGCTCATGCTCAATCGATGTCTAGGCACATCACACATGCCACAATGCGCAAATCATGCATCCCAGCCAGTAAACCAACGTACGTACCATAGCATGACATGTCACATGCTCGATAAAAAGACGTATGTTTCAATACGTGCAGATGATAATTATTATCGAGGTACACCCCTATACCAGTTTAGCTATATTCCGCTCAAGCCCAAGCTCTGGCCCGTGATCAATCTTGGCCCACTAACTTCAAGCAGATGCCCCAATTCTTTATTTCTAAATCGTCTATGAACCACGTCTGACGGACCTCAACTCACGAAATGCCACCCCTCATTCGAGTTCTCAATTAAGCCATCGGCCCATTTAGAAAAATCTACTTCGCTTCAGCCCATTTTGATCTACGGCCCACTTCAATAACTGGGTCATAAGTTTTCATTCTAATCCATCCCAATTAGTCCACTAAGTTCCCTAATGCAACCCCCATCTCCCAAATTTTGTCAAATTTTGCCTTAAGCCTAATTTGGCCCACTAGTCTATTTCAAGCCCAAATTCAAATTTCGGCCATAATTCACACCTCGGTCCAACGAATATTCATTTGGATTCAATCTAAACATCTCAATTGAAACTGGAGGTTCACGCCCAAGCCCATAACCAAATGGGCCCTATTAAGCCCATTAAGCCCTATTAAGCCCAAATCAATTTATGGCCCAACGCCATACTAAACCCTCGACCCCTTACTAAAATCTCAGCCCAATTAGTTCATTAGCCCTCAGGGATTCACGTCACAAGCTCTCTACCATGGGAATTAGCCTAGGCCGGTAAGCCCAACTAGTCTAATTGGCCCAAAATTGTTATCTAGCCCAATTAGCCCATTCTACCTCTCTACCTCACGCCCCAATCTTCATTTCTCAGCCTTCATGAGTCTCTCACATGGCCACCAGTAAGATTCCAAGCCCACGAGTTAACCATTCTATACGATTTTCACGTTTTCTAGTTGATTTGTATACGCCAAGCAATCTAACAACTAAACCAATCACACATACAATATTCCTAGACTATGATTAGAAGGTTTGCTTACCTAGAATGGGGTGGAACTACAACGAAGACGGCGAGGACTCCGAGCGGCCCTTTGAGGCTCACGGCCAATGGAGGAGGAGCGGCGACTTGGTGGCTATTCTTGCGGCTCCACGGGACTCCAAGGGCCTAAAAATGATGATCCTATGTGTTAGAGAGGCTGAGGAAACGAGCGGGTTAAGTTTGGTGGTCGGAGTTCCGCCGGTGCAAGAACGGCAAGCGAAGAAGCAAGAAGAATGGAGGCTGGTCGGGCTTTGAATGGGGGTTTCCAGCCGGGGAGATGAGGGGAAGAAGGGTCAAGAGGCTTACCAAGATGAAGACAAGGCCGGTGGTGACGGTGTCCGGCGTGAGACGATGACGATGGTGGCGGGACAGGCGGACGAAGGCGGAGCCGTGAGGGAGAGGGAGAGAAGAATGGCGTCGGGCACAAATGGAGGGGACGAGGAGAGGATGTTTCAGCCGAATGAAGGAGATGAGAGGGCGAGAGAGAAGATTATAATGGTTAAAATGATTGAAATTCAAAAATAGATAGTGGGGTAAGTAGTGGGGTTTTGAGTGATTGATAGATTGTACTTGTTGACTTGATATGACTTGATTACTTTGGAAATTGTGTGATTTGATGTTGATTGATTGATTTGACATGATTGATTGATGTGACAACTAACGAGACATTGCCTCGGGATGCGTGCCAAATGCACCGATCGATTCTCGAGTGCAAACGAATTTCAGACTGAAATTGACACTGCACCAACGTGTCCATTCCAAAATAATTCTAATTATCCAAATTCTAAGGACTGAGCATTGACCAGGGGCAATTCAGTAATTTTCCACCTCACGTCTTACTTCCCGACGTTCACCGGCTGTCTGTCGGATTGGCAACGCTTCTGCGACTAAATCCAATTCTCCATTGTGACCATCATAAAAATTCGATTGTCTAGGATCGAAATTCATTTCGTGGCCAAATCCATTAAATAACGACTCTATCAAAATCTCAGACCAATGGGCGGCTGTTTAAAAAAATTTCCTAGGTAGCCATTCCCCTTCGGTTAGCCGCCCCAAAGTGGCTAATTTTGGGTGAGGATCGATTAGAGCGCATTCGTGAAATATATCCATTCTATACTGAAATCCCGATATTTGGTCGAATTTTCAGACTGTCACAATATGCATCTCAATAGTTGAGGCCGCACAAGATGAATTATCCGACGCACGACTTGGAGTTAGCTGCGATAGTGTTCGTACTGAAAATTTGGAGACATTATTTATCGGGTGAAAGGTTTCAAATCTACACGAATCACTAGAGTCTGAAGTATTTGTTCTCGTAGAAGGAATTGAATATGAAGCAACGTCACTGGATGGAGTTGTTGAAGGATTACGATTGCAACATTCTATATCATCCTAGAAAAGAAAACAAGTTAGCGGATACCCTAAGTCGAAAGTCGAGCATCGCGCACTTGATGGTTAAGGAATGGACGCTGTTAGAGGGAATAAGAGACTCAGAATTTAAGATCGAGGTAGGAAACCTCTTGAGCTTGATGGCCACCCTAAGAATTGAACTAGAAATTTAGTTGAGGGTTAAGGAACTACAGCCTACGGACCCTGATATTCAGAAGATAGTATCTGCTGATGCAGATAAGAGGAAGCCTGAGTTCCAAGTAACTGATGATGCAGTACTGAAGTTTAAAGGGCGTCTGTGTGTTTCGAACGATGATGAGTTGAAAGAAAGGATCCTATCAGAGGCTCATCGTAGTAACTACAGTATTCACCCTAGAAGTATGAAGATGTATCAGAATCTATGTCAGCACTATTGGTGGAATGGAATGAAAGTGGATGTGGCCAAGCATGTGGTCAAGTGCTTAACATGTTAGCAAGTGAAGGCGCAACATTGTAAGCCTGGAGGGCTGCCACAATCATTGGAGATCCTAGAATGGAAATGGGAACATGTCACTATGGACCTTGTGATAGGGTTGCTAATGACTCAATTTGGGTTATAGTCGACAGGTTGACTAAATCTGCTCACTTCATCGCAATGCGAAAGGATTTTGCTTTGGAAAAGCTAGCTGAATTATATGTGAGGCAAATCGTTCGACTGCATGGAGTACCTGTGACTATTACGCCAGATCGTGACCCACGTTTTACTGTAACCTTCTATAAGAGTCTGCATGGTGCTTTGGGAACGGAATTGAGATTTAGTACTGCATATCACACGCAGACTGATGGTCAGTCGGATAGGACCATATAGATATTGGAGGATATGTTGAGAGCTTGTGTAATAGACTTCAAAGTTGGTTAGGATGAGCAATTACATTTGGTGGAGTTTGCCATACCAATAACTATCAGCAGAGTATTAGGATGGCACCTTTTGATGCATTGTATGGAAGAGCCTGCAGGACACCGGTCTGTTGGGACGAGGTTGGCGAGAGGAGCATAACAGGTCCGGAGTTGGCTCAATAGTCGGTAGAGGCAGTTAAAGTGATCAGGGATAGATTAAGGATGGTGCAGAGCAGGCAGAAGAGCTACGCAGATAAGTGACGTCGGCCATTGGAGTTCCAGGTTGGAGACCATGTATTTTTGAAGGTGTCGTCGATGAGAAAGCTATCTCGATTTGGCAAGAAAGGAAAGTTGAGCTCAAGATTTGTATGACCATTTGAGATATTGGAAAAGGTCGGGACATTGGCTTATCGTCTAGCTTTGCCGCTAAACCTATCCCAGATTCACAACATATTTCATGTGTCAATGTTAATGAAGTACGAGCCGGACCCAAGCCATATACTCGATCATGAAGTCATTGAAGTAGATGATCGAGTCTCGTACGTGGAAAGACTAGTGATGATCGAGGACCGAAGAGAGCAAGTCCTGAGAAACAAGACGGTATCGCTGGTCAAGGTGATCTGGGAACATCACAGGACCGAAGGAGCCACATGGGAGAGTGAAGACGAGATGAAGAAGAAGTATCCTCATCTATTTGATTAGGCAATTGTAATCGTTTTCTAGTTAACTGTAATAGTAGTCTACAAAATTTCGAGGATGAAATTTTACAAGGAGGGAAGAATTGTAACAGTCTCAAAATTCGATCCATTATCGAGATTTCAATAAAGAATGGATGTGTTTCATTAATGCGCTCTAATCGATTCTCACTCAGAATTAGCTACTCTGAGATGACTAATCGAAGGGGAATGGCTACATAAGATCCTAAATACGTGAACACGCGTAATTCCTAAACAGCCGCCCGTTGGTCTGAGGATTTGATAGAGTCGTAATTTAATAGATTTAGCCACGAAATGAATTCTGATCTTGGACTATCAAATTTTTATGAAGGTTTCAATGGAGGATTGAATTCATTTGTAGTTAGATCGCTAGTTGACCGGACAGCTGGAGAATGTCGCGAAGCAAACATGAGTTAGAATTTTACCGAATTGCCCTGGTCTGTGCTCAATCCTTAGATTGAGAATGATTATAATTATGGTAGAATGAACGCATCAGTGTAGTGAGATTTTTAGTCTGAGGTTCGTTCGCGCTCGGGGCCCCATCAGTGCATTTGGCACGAATCACAAGAAAGTGTCTCGTCGAATGTCCCATCAATTAATCGTGTCATGTCAATCAAATCAAGTCAAATCATGTCATTTCAAAGTCAATCAAGTCAATCCATCAAAGTACCATCAATCTTGAAACCCCATAACCTAACATTACCTAACCCCACTAACCAATTTGAATTTTTGTCTTCACCCTCATTATAAACTCTCCACTCTCTCTCTTTCCCTCATTTCCATCTCTCCATTTTCAATTGACCATCCTCCTCCTCCTCTCTTCTCTCTCTCGATCGGCTCTCTCTTCCTCTCTCGATTTCGCCTAGGCCGTCGCCGTCGCCGTCGCCGCCGTCCCGAGCCACCGTCCGCCACACCTCACGATCCCACCTCTCTTGGTAAGTCTTCCTAGCTCTCATTTCTTCATTTTCGTGGCTTGAGACCCCCGATCAGCCCATGTTTTTGCCGTCTTCTCGGTTTGTCGTTTCGCTCCGATGAAGCTCCGGCCACATGGACTTGTCCCTCCGGGTTCCTTGACCTCCCTAACACCTAGAACCATTGTTTTTAGGCCCGTGGAGTCCTTCGAAGTCGCCGGAACAGCCCCTCACGCCGTGCCCTCTCTCTTGGTCGGGAGTTCTCCATTCGGCCACCGCAGGTCTTCACCGCCGTCATCGTCGTTCAAGCCTCGTCCTATTAAGCAAATCTACTAATCCTAATCTAGGAATATTGTATGTGATTTGGTTTGGATGGTAGAGTACATAGCTTATATGAAATGATTGAAAAAGTGTGTAAATCGTTTAGTCCGGTTTAGGCCCTAATGACTAGTGGGTTGATTTGTGAGCTTAAGGGCATGACTTTAGGTATGAGAATGATGTGTAAGGGCTGTGGAAATAAGGTTGGTTAGTGTATGAGAGTGACAAGGTTGGTTAGTGAGCTAAATAGTCAATTTGGGCTTAAATGGGCTAGTTTGATCCAACGGGCTTAAGGTGTGATTTTATGTGTGAAAAGTTGGGCTTGGTTTATTGAGCTTAGAGGGCTACCCAAGGGTTGATGTGAGTGAGATTTGTGAGCCCAAAGAAGTCATAGGCCGCGGGTGAGATTGACTTGTGAAGGAATTAGCTAAAATGGGCCGAATTGGGCAAATGGGTCCGAAGAGCTTAACATATAAGTTTGTGCGAGGCAAGTTAATCTTGATTTAGGGGACCTAGACTGCTGTCCAAAAGATGATTTGAGTGGGAATTGTGAGCCAAAGTGTGGCCCGTGGGTCGTGAGTGAAGATTGGGCTTAAAATTTGGGCTTGAGAGAACTTAGGCTTAAATTGCTAAGTTGTTACGTGCGACGCTTCGATTGAAATTATTTGAGCATATGCTTTGGTAAATATGTTTTACAAATAACTCGTGACATGCCATGTTATGCACGTACGTCGTATGGTTCGTCTGGAAATTGTGTTCTATGCCTATAATGAGTTGCCCATTGTCGTACATGAAAATATGGGCCATGTGGCATATGTGACGTGCATTGATTTGGTTGTGAGCATGGCATGCATTCATGCATGGCGAGATAAGGGTGAGCACGGCCCTAAGGCACGTTTATCTGGGGAAGCTAGAGAAGTAAGCGTACCGGCCTAAGGTGCCTATATGACACGGGTTGGGGCACGGTGCACTTGGACGTGCGCGGCACGGGTTAGCTATAGTGACAAGCGTGCCAACCTGAGGCGTTTCACACGCGGGTTGGGGCATGGGCCTAAGGCGTATGATAAGCGGGACAGACCTGATGCATTTTACACGGATCGAGTGGTATTGTGATACTAAGTATTGAGCATCATTCATTGAGCATCAAGCATTGAGCATCGAGTCTGGAAACATGGCATGTTTTGTTCATAAATTTTGGCATGTGGATTTGTTTTCTGGCTATGCATGACTGCTAAGTTAATTGGGCCATGTGTATTGTACCCTATCGATGCCATTGTCGAGGGAGCTGATTTGGAGAGTATCGACTCGCCCTAGAGTTACATGTTAGGGTTGAACCGATAAGTAAACCATATCCTACGTTAGAATTAGTGGTGAGCTTATTGAGTCTTTGACTCACTGGCGTTGGTTGCCAATATTTTCAGACTCCCGACCGTAGCTGTTGACACCTGACTTTTAAATTACCTTTTCTTTTTTAAAATTAATAAAAAATTCATAAAAATTCATAAAATTAAAAAATCAACTTTGGAGACCTTAGCTAAGTCTAGGGAACCAATTTTGACCAAAAAATAAATTTTCATATTTTCATTATTTTCCTGTATCTTATTTTTCAAAAATTCATAGAAAATCAGAAAAAATGAGAAAAATTGTCAAATCACTTTGGGGCCCTTGGCCAAGCCTAGAGAACCAATTTTGACCAAAAAAAATTTTCATATCTTCAGTATTTTTCAGCATTTTTATTTAAAAATATTCATAGAAACATCAGAAAGAATGAGAAAATTACAAAATCAACTTTGAAAGCCTTGGACAAGTCTAGGCAACCATTTTTGAGCAAAAAATAATTTTTCATATTTTAAAATTTTTCAAAGTTAGGAAAATATTTAATAAAATTGCATTTGAGGCCACAAAAATATGAAAAAAATAGTTAGTATTTTTTCTTTTAATTTTCTCTTCATTTTGGCCAAAGAAAATCTGCAAAGATTAATCTAAAATCGGGAATTACTGTGTTATCTCATTTTCAGGTTAATTAAAAAAATTATAAAAATTCATTTTAGCTCTGTAATTTTCGATTTTCGCATTTCCTGGAGTTGTGACATTGTCTTCTAATAGTTTGAATTTTTCAATGGCCTGATAATATATTTCCAATTGTCGCATTCGATTTTTCGAATTCAATTCATCATCTGGAGATCTCTCTCTCAACCTGAATTTGAAGCATCGAAGAAGTTTTAATTGGCTCTATTTGTTAAGATCTGCTGCACTTAAAGAATATGTGTTTATGAAGGCCTTAGGAGAGCATGGTTTTCTAGTCCCTAATGTTGGGGACTGTAATTAGGCATTGTATAATCATGTTACTTATTCAAGGATATGATCTTCCAAAATGTTTACGAGGGCAACTAGAAGTCAAAGTTTGAGGCTGCCGAAATCTGGTATGAGCATTGTCTTGTTGATGATATCGTGACTTATGCACTAAAAAAGAAAAAGGAGCAAGGGAACACCATGATAAAAGTTGGATAGACAGGTCAAAAGAAGAAAAGAGAAAAAAGTGGAAAATAATGATGAGGAAAGAGAGGTTCTGCTGGCTGGATGGGGCGCGAAAAAAAGGAAAAGCAAAAAGAGCACCAGGATGATAGCAGACTGGGGGGAGGAGAAAAGGGACTATTATTTAAGAGCATTGCAATCGGCCTAAAAAAAACGGGGGATTCCTCCCATGGCAAGAGCTAGTCAAGAAGCAATCGAGATCTTTAGGCGCATAACTGGAGTGCCCGAAGCCGTCGCCATCCAAAAAAAAACTCGAGGAGCATGGTGGCAACCTCAACGAAGCTGTCCATGCACACTTCAGCAAAGGAGATAGAAACACTCTGAATGCAACGTCTGTTGCACCTCAAGATGATGCCATGCTTATTGATGAGCCTAGTCAAGATTGAACGTCTAAAGCCACCCTTCTCACTCCTTTCTGCTGCTAGAGGCAGTTTCAAGTCCGACTCGCTACTCAGCTGCTAAAGCTTGTTCAACTCGGTCACCTCACCTCTTCAACCGTACTTCTCCCTCTATAATCCACGCTAGTGACTCTTTCTCGCCATCATCTCCCTTCAGATCTTTATCATCCTGTTTAGTTATATGCCCTAAAGCAACTATGTAATAGTTACATATTAGGAATTTCAGTTGTATTTCAATTATTATTAAAATTAATGGCAAAGACGTGTTTTATTCATTTGTCCAATTATATATGAATAAATTCCATCAGATCAGTTGTGATTAGACCTATTCTTGAGACGTCAAGAATATGTGTGGCAGGTTCATAATTAAACTGAATCTTTAAATTGTTCTTCTCGGTCGATGGATCATTGAGTGGATATTAATGATCCTGTTGAGACCGATGTGTTCTTAATTTTTCTTTTAAGTATTAGATACTTAAAGGAATGACGAGTCACGAGTCATTAGGCATTGCGATGCCCGAATTGGAACACAGGTGCTTGTGTCAGACAAGTTCACTGAACGTGATACACATTTAACGATTAGCGACATGGAAGCTTTTAGCGTGGTCAATGTCTAATCGTTCATGCTCAAGTCTTGTGTAAATAATCCTTAGACCTGAGGCACAGTGTTGACTTGTACATTGAATGGCTATAGTTCATAAGTGCGCATATTGACGGTTCGCTGATCCGTCTCTGTACTTAATGGTTATAGGTCGTGCACATACGAAGTCATACGTGTGCGCAAAATGGAATCTGTCTCCTTGTTACATGCAAGGTATGATGTCCTATGCGATCTAGTTATAACAATGCATTGAATCCTCGGCTGGGGTTGTAACCGAGAATAAAATGTTTATGTCTCGTACAAATGCATGTAAATTAGATTTGTGCATATGATCGAATTGGTGGCTTAACAAATATTCCATGGCCTTTGTTCGATCGGGACATAGTAAGACGGAGGGATTGAATTACACTACAACTGGAGCTGACAGGTTCATTATGTTCTTAAAATATTCACACTGTCTTGGTAGCCATGACATATTGATAGATGTCACTCGTGGCTTGTAGGACCTAGTAATTGATCGGGACAATCAATTCTCTTGGAAGTACTAATGTGTTAGTACTTATCTTACTGCCAGCTCAGTGATGAAACCTAGGGATGTCACACACCTTAACCAATACATGACGACGTTGAACGAAAAAATATGATATTGCAAATATGTTGCAATCACGACTATCGAATTAGTCAGATTGAAATTAAATTAAATTGTATTTAATTTAATTTTTATTTTTGGTCTTGACGTACGTGCATACGATGCACACACACTCTTAAAATGGGACACATATTGATGTATCCAAAAATGCACGCATGTGATTTTTATTAAATTATATATAGATATAATTTTATGAATATATTTATATATATAATTTTATATTATGTTGCATGGTCAGCACAAATTTGTGCTGACCATGAGGTTTCTTTATTAATATATATATATATATATAAATAAAAGGTCAAAAAGTCAAAAGTTGCAAATTAGTTGAACGTGGTCTGCAAGTGGAATAGAAAGTGGTCAGCAAGAGAAATGGATGGTCAACAATTCTTCCTAACTTGCGCAACGCACGAGCAGCAGTTATTGATCGTGCTTTTGTGGTAAAAAAATGCACAACGCGCACAATCAGTAACCGTTCCTGATCGTGCGCGTAATGCATTGCATCTTCAAGTTTTTATCTACAAAAGAGTTGTAGATATGAAGAAGTTTGCGTGCGTAATTTTGAGAGTGTACCCGAGAAAAAATTAGAGAGAAAAAAACCAGAAAAATTCTCTCTACGGTTTTGTTCTTGCGGTGACCGAAAATCAAGTACGTGGAGAGTTTTTCATCACGAGATTGCAAGCAAAATCAAGTGTGGAGTTTTTCCGCTTCGTCTTTCTTTCGTTCGTCGTACGATTGGTGGTGTGTCTGAACTAGAGGCCTAACGCTTGTGGGACTTGTACCGAAGAACATTTGAAACCAACCCGTTTCAAGCACGCTACAAGAGGTAATCCGTATAACTCTCTTCGTTTAATTCGATTTTTGATTGAAACGCACGAACAACGCCTCTGGAGATACATGTATGGGTATTTTATTTCCGCTGCGTTTATTATCTTTTTGCCTATGCATGTTACGTGTATCCCAACATCATCTTCATGGCTCACTCTATTTTTTCTCTGTACAGTCGCACTCTCGTCCTCCTTTTTCTTCTTCAAGTTGCGATTTTTCACTTCGATCTTATCTTCAATCAGTCGGCGGCACCTCCAGGTTTGTTTCTCTCTGTGCAGAAACCACGTTCGCGGTTATGATTGATCGGTTCACGCATCGACGCAGGGTGCAGTGTCTTGTAAAGGAAGCGTTCGTTCTCTTTGCTTAAGCTCGAGCCTTTTTTTTGCGTGTATGAGCATCGAGTCGGCACTGAGGTTATTTTGTTGCGGTATCTCCAACTGCATGAACACTTGATTGAATGTGGAGAAAAGGATTCCACTGCTAGAGTTGCTTTTGAGTGCAGCATTTACACGCCATTATTATAAGATACATCTATAGGCAGCAGGTTGTGGACAAAAGTGGAGTATCGAATTACAAGTGGTAGACCTCATTTCGTCAACAAAGATTATGTAATGCATATGAGCCATCTATCTGCCTGTCGATGACATAATCTGTAAAGCCCTTTTTTTTTTCTGTGCATCTCCAACTGAATTCAGAAGCAGTGTATCGAGGGTTCATTTTAGTGAATTAAGGCAAAAGATTTTCTCCTAACACTGCTAGTTGTCCTTAGACATCCCTTTTTTCCTGTAATCTTGAATGATTCTGCTATGCAATTCGGAGTTCAGTGGAAGTCATCATTAGCCTTAAGGAAATATACATGATTTTGTGATTGAGATAGTTTATGGTTGAGCCAGATTCAGATGTCTTTCAGTGGAGTCGCCATATATTTGATCCTACACCACCTGTTCATTCGGGATACTACACTAACACAAGTCCAGCACGATGCTAACAGCACCTATTATGGACAGTAACCTATGAGCCACTATGGTGGAGAATGTAGCACTGTGGAAAATGATGAGATCATTCATTGCACATACCTTACAAGAAGAGTTTTCACAATTAGCAATGAGAGAAGCGCTTGTATATTCAGATGCCAAGGAAGGGGACTTGAAAATTATCTATTGACCAACGAATTGGCAGAATCGAGGTCGTTGGCGTCATTGCTTCCGAGTGGAACGTGAAGGATGTGGGACTCGGACTCTATCGATGCAGTCCAGGTTTGAATTGAGCTGCACCTCAGGAGCGCTTGGAATCACTCACATTGTCTCGTTGTATCCTCTAAACATGGCAACCGCAATGATCGTGAAGAACAAGAGTCGAAAGGAAGTGAAGCTGAACAGCGTTATACTTAGTCACCTCAGATCAAGAGACGCGGAGGGACGGTGATTCAGGGGCTCCGTGGATGCTCCTACTGCATGCACCCTCCTCTCTTTTCTCCCTTCAAGCTCCTTTCTCCTGCTGAGGCAATGAAAAACCGAGTCCCTCAAATGGTTCTCCTCCGAGCCTCAAGAAAAGCCGGGTCCATGGACTGTTGCAAGACCAATCACCATTCTAAAGAATAAGTCAGCAGGGTACATGCAGCTCTGCCGACGGAGAGACTAAAGGCTTTCTATAACCCTCACCCTCAAAATATGAAACGGTGGACTAGGGACGCGAGCGTTCTTTAGGATGATCGGGGAGGGTTTCTAAGATATATATGTAGCCAGCCCGGCTCTTTCTCAGAGAAGTTTAGGAAGGACTATTTCATCTGCACCGGACCTGCCTCGATACTGGTGCCAGTGGTTGTGAAACCCGGCGAAGACTGGAGAGGAGACAAGGAGGAGAGTTGCGAGAGAGAGGGCTGATCATGTTCTCTCTTTGGATGGGGGGTGACCGAGAGAAAAAAAAATAAAAGGATGGGTGAGGAGGGGCTGATCCTCCGCACTAGGGGAGATAGGGAAAGAATTTCCTTTTGGTTTCAAGTTCGATGGAGGCTGTGCACGAGGAAGGGGGCCGGCTAATGATTCCCCGCC
>JAGVVM010008586.1:0-14557 GCA_019149425.1 Psidium friedrichsthalianum
GTCAATGCCCATAGACGCCCAGAGTTTTTGGACATTGTTCCCTTTGCGGTATAAAGAGGATGCCCTTGTCTGTGTGAGCCAGAAAGTCTAAGTAGTTGAAAATGACTAGTGTGAAAAGCTTGATAGTTGCATTGCGCGGATTTGTGAGTAAGACATGGGTCTTGGCAAGTGGAATTGTGGAATGTGAAATGAAATAAGGCTTTAAAGAAGAAAAATCATATGCAATATTCGTGGAGTGGCTCTAGCATACTTCATGCCGATGTGATTTTCACTTTTGTGAATGCTTGATATGTATTTTGTGTTCTTCCTGGACGGCGATTAAAACGAATGTACACTACTGCCCACGTTAAATAGATAAAAAGAAAGAATTTACGTTCTCGACGCTCGATGGTAATGGGAATGAAAAGGTCTATTAGACGACCATGGGTTCGATCTTAGAAGAAGTTGTTGTAATAATAATAATAAAACTTTTTCCACCTCAGAGTTTTTTTTTAAAAAAAGAATGTTCTTGTTAATTATTAATAATCATGTTTCATTTGACATAAATTACTAGTCCGCATGTCTTGAATAAATTTTTATCGAGAAATATATAATCGTATGGTGTAATTTTTTAGATGATTTATTTGTTAGGTCATGGCTCACTTCTTGTTAACATTTCAGGCACTCAGGATATGGACATACCGCCTCATCATTTCTACAGAGGCCTTTTCATACTTGGGCCTGGCATGAGGATGTGGTGTTTACCTGATTCACCTACTAATCTTATTAAGTACACGACCATCTTATTGTCAACACGGGTCGTCTTCCTATTATTACGTTTTAGATATATCGCCTGTATTTTAGGCAAGGCAATTGTGTGTTAAGACCTCTTATCATAGATGACGGTGGCAACGGGGATGGCAACGGTAGGAACGGCGACGGCGAGCCAGAGTGAAGAGCGACTTGGAGTAGGTGGTAGAAGATTAGTGGCAGTGTGTGTGTGTATGTATGTGTATGTATGTATGTATGTATGTGTATGTATGTATGCGTGTGTGTGTGTGTGTGTGTAATGTCCATTTATATTGGATAAATTGAGACTACTAATAGAAGGAAATAGGATCCTTTTTTTTTGTACCCCTCACCAGGTAGGCTGATCATTCCATGTATTGCTCGGACGGTAGTACATGTTACGGCTATGGCTTGAGTATGGACTTGTTATGTCTATTAATCTTAATGAACGAAGCTATTATGTTCAATATGAATTTCCTTCCAGCTGCGCTAATTAATCGAAATCATAATATAATGGATGACCATTATAAGCTGTTACACCTTCGCTGTGGCCAGCGACCTTCGTCCAACCTCGTGAGCGCCATGACCCCTCTCCAGATTTAGCTAGGTTGAGGGCGCCGCGGCCTTCGCCCCGTGCTGGTGAGGGTGATCGGCCCTCACCTGGGGCCAACAAGAGTCACCCAGCGACCCTTGCTAGCCCCAATCCAAAAGAAAAAGTTGCAAAGAAAATTTAAGAAAAAAAGGAAATATAAAAAAAAAATTATTAAAAATGCTAAAATAATATTAAAATGCCACATCAGGGCCAGTAATGCCACGTAGAACAATCAATATCTACGTTAGCGATTTCGATCAAAATTGATCAGATTGACTTAATTAGCACAAATACAAAAGGTTTAGGTTGAATTTGCACAACTACAAAATGTGTAGGACTAAATTAGCACTAATAAAAGGTTTAAGACTAATTGACACCAAGCAAAAAATTTAGACTGAATTAGTACCGACGCAATAGGTTTAGGGACTTTTTTTTACACTTTTCCATAGATTTTAACTATATGTAAAATCAATGTGACCACAAAGAATGAAGACGACTCTTGAAATATTCCTCTTTTTTTTCCCAATAACTTGTTGCCGATGTAGTCTTAGGTCAAGCATCAAGGAACGAATTTTTAGATCAGATCTACGAGAATCACATCTACATCCCACCCCGACATTGGATTTCTTCATTATTGGATGCGCAAGATGAATATCTCATCTCGACAGCTGCACATATTGCCATACAATGTCACCCGAAACCTCATCAATTGCTTGCGTGTCAGAAACTGCCTCTGAACATGTCCAGGGACATCGAAATACCAATGTTGAGCATGTCATGTGACTGGCCAACGATGTTCTTTCCATCTTCTGTTCGTTACTGCTTATAAAAAGGATGGACAAGCCTACTATAATGTGGGGAATTCTTCTAACGGAGAGATTACTAGAAAATTTTCTGATCAGAGAATATGAACCAACAATAAAATGTTGGAACGACAAGCAAACATGTTCTTGAAAACCACTTGCCTTTGACGAGATGCTTTCGCGCCTAAAAAGTACAAATTAACAGTATCACGATTGGTACAACTGTAGTCGCATTATAGACGGCCAAAGTACAACACGAGTGCTATAATTTGTGTACGGCGTTCACTTGAATGCTGTCACGCCCCGAACCCCACGAGCCACGCGACATCCCTGTTATACCTGTACGGTCGAATGGTTCACGAAAATGACGGCCCAGGAAACTCGTCGTAACCAGACGACCTCAGAGTTCCTGTAACACGGAAGCGAGTCCTCCAACGCATACACATAAAATGGTAGAGAGAGGTCTATCAATTGCACTAAACCACACTTTATATTACATGCCTTTTCATTCAACTGTCAGAATAGCATCATATACACAGTCAAAGCTCTTGTCACCTCATTACAACCCATTGCTCGACCTTTACAACAAAAGGCTCTAGGTCGACAAGGTTCTCAAATGCCTATAGCGAGCAAACCACACAAATTTCTACCAAGGGCTTCTGCCTCCACCCCACTCGTCATTTCCGTCACACCATCTGGTCCAGGAAGAGCTAGTCTCTGGATCGATTTCCTTTTTGGGTCCCCTGCCTTACTCGTAATACATTCACTGCTAGGGACGGGGTCTGAAAAATATGGGTAATCACCCGTGAGAACAAATCTCAGTAAGCTAACCCCTAATCTCCTCCTCATTACGCCAAACAGACCTAGAACAAACTCTCAGGTCCCAACTCAAATACTCAAAATCACCGAGCCAAATTCCATCACTAAAAATCCGTTCAATTAGAAAAGGTCGCCACAGAGTGCCAAGCATATAAACATTTTTAACAGGCCCATCCAGGACCACACAAAACCCAGATCAACAATCTGTTAAGAGCTCAATAAAAGCAATTAAACTTTCAATTTGAAACCACGTCCAATCCAGGACATCAATGCAAATACATATCATGCACGCTCAATCTTGAGCCTCGGCTTACAGCCAATTTGACCCGCGTCAATAGGCGCATCAGGTCCGACCCGCGTCGTGGACGCCTCAGGTCTGTGCCTCAACCCGCGTGTGGGACGCCTCAGGTTGGCACCTTATCACTCCAGCTACCTCCACGTCTTACGCTTCAAGGCGCACGAGCTACGTTTCCGCCTCTGAGGCTACGTTTTACGCCTCTGTGCTACATTTTACGCCATGGCTACATATGTTACGCCAGGGTGAGTCTTCATGGCTACATTTTACGCCAGTCACAATGATATGTAATCAAACATGCGAAAACCGTCGCATTCGCCTTTCAGGTAGTAAAACCCCTTTAATTCATCTGGACAGAATCATCGGCCAAGTACGTTAAGGCCACTTTCAAATACAAGTCCAAATATTCAATCTATATTTCGGCCAAATGGCAAACCAATCACTCATTTGCGAACCCAATTGTCGCACTCGCTTCAGGCAATAAAATCCTTTAAATTCATTTGGACAGAAATCATCGGCCAAGTACGTTAGGCCACATTTCAAATACAAGTCCAAATATTTCATCAGGCAACGAAACAATGCCAGTTTCAATGGGCAAAACCCTTGGCCAATTACGTTAGGCCAAAACTTAAAACACGTGCCCAATATTTCAATTCACATGGCCGACACAATGGCCAAGCCAATCAATTTATTTCACGTGCCCAATTATATTTAAAATGCCCAATTATATTCATTTTTATTGCCAAAAATTCCACAGGCGGACCCAAAATCACGAAATCAACGCACGTGGACACGCGTGGATAATACACAAATATTATTTGGACTCAGCCACAACTCTCAGGCCGTCGGAATAGCGCCGTGGAATATTCCCCGAGCCCATTTCTGACAAAAATGCCTTATTTTTTCCATTTTTCGAGATCCAAACCACTTGGAACCCACAAGACTTATCATTCTCAATTCAAAATCAAATTGGGCAGCACGTGAACAGTACACAGAGTGTCGTAAACAGTGATGCAAAAATACTATTTGGCCTTTTTGTATAAAATGCCCCAAAAATCTATTTTTTCGGCACCCGAACCTCACGGGACCTACAACAACACCATCCACAGCATACACCGAGCCTCCACAACATCATTTCACACACCAAAACAGAATATTCTCAACCACCACAGAATTTATTTCCTCCAAATACGCCGATTCCGCAATTTTTCTAAACCGATTTACCACGAATCGGTCCCTAGAGCTAATCCATGGCAAGTCTAACATCATGAGCGAAGTCTAGAGGTTTAACTTACCTCAACAAGGCTAATACAAAGCCGAGGAAGCGACGAAGCGGCGGCGCATAGCGGCGACGCGGCGGAGAAAAGAAAACCGGGCGGAAATAACCCAAAATCGGGGCTGTTCAAGGGCATTCCAAGATCTAAACAAGCTGGAAATCATGATCAGACACATAAATGAGCTCTAGGGGTCGCCGGGATCGATATATATCAATTTGAACCAAACTGAATTCGGTTAGCAGAAAACAGATTCGTCGACCGATAACGAGAAAAACAGTTTTGAAGGGCCAACGACCTCGGATCGAAGCGATTCAAGTTGGGTTAGAACAGGAGACATTGAACTACAACATACCCAAAAATTGCGACGATCCAACGTCGGATTTCCGTCGACGTCCAGTTGAAGTCGGCAGCAAAATCTGGAACCCAGCAGGGAGAGAGAGAAAAAATCCGAGTTGGAAAGAGAGAGAAAGAGAAGAGAGAAGAGAGAGAGAGTCTGCTGAAATAATGGAGGAGAGAGAGAGTGTTGACCCATAATTATCTTAAGGATAATTATTGGCGGTGACTATTCACCGAAAGCGACATAACGCTGAACGAATTGACTGATTTTTGGACTATCAGTGAATTTGGACTGATAAAGCTTGGACCTCAATTATTTTTGGTCAAAGCTGGTCAAATTGGTCAAAAAGATGATCGACGAGACATTTCTCGAAATTTGTGAAATTTCAGGACCGGGTGGGACTCAATCGGTGCTGATTTGGCTCAATCGCGATCGGGAAAATAACTCCAGATTTCGTCGTAAAATTTTTCTAGCCTCTCTAAAAATATTCTTACCTCATGCCATTGATTCTAGCTCAAACTAGGGGCAAGATAGAAATTTCTAATTTTGCCTTTTTCACTAGGCATTCCTAATCCATCTGCCCATTTTTTTTCGCCTTTCTAGGCAAGGTCCAAATTCACGACTGTGACACTCATGAGAGTCGATTGTCCTATTCCGAACTCATTCGTGGCTCATTCATAAGATGGCAGCTTTAAATAAATTCTCAACTAACGGTGGCTTTAGGAGTCACGCGTATCGACCATTTGGTCCACGTGCTTATATTCCTAGTTAGCCTTTCCCTTTGGTTAGTCATCTCAGAGTGGCAGCTCCAACGAGATTCATTTAATAAGCGCCTCTTGAAATAACCATTATGTATTTCGAATTCAGAACAAGGGATCGAACTCAGGATGTCACAAAATGCTATAACTTTCTTTTCACTCACTTGAGTGCCACAAATTTGAAGAAATAATCACTTAAGTGCCATTGCCAATATGCCCCACTAGAAATCCTATATGGGACACCGAAAAATCTGATGTGGATTTTTGAATTTTTTTAATGTACATGTGGATTTTTATTTTTTTTTAGTTATTTTGAAGAAAAAATTCTGTTTGTTTTGCCCATCGCCGGCCATAGCCAGCTGCCTAGGGCGAGTTTTGCCGGTGACCTCGTTGGCCAAGGGGGATTTGAAGCGTTTTTTTTAGAAATATTAAATAATTAAAATATCAAAATAAAGAATAAAAAATTTCCAAAAATATTTAAAAAAATGTAAGAAAAATCCATGTGTCACTAAAATAAACAAAATAATAATAAAAAGTCCACGTAAGAAGATTTGCAGGAAATGGCACTCAATGAACTAATTTGCTCCGATATGGCACTTAAGTAAATGAAAGAAAGTTTATGGTCCTCATGTGAATCCGTATAAAATTATGGCACTCATGGATGTACTTTGGCCCATCGTAGATGCATTGCATTGCAGTTGTACTATAAAGTGTAATAATTGTATTAGCGTAATTTTCTGGTCGCTAGCATTATTGGGGATATAAGTTCGTTAAGTTATTCATGAGCTATTCAAATTTGACTTGCAAGTTAATCGAAGTTGGAAGTAGGTCATGTTTCTTGTTGATACCTAAATTTTGACTAGATCGTTTAGGAAATTTGCATAAAAAATTAGAGACTAACTTATTCTCTACTAAAAGTATTTAATTCAAATTCATATATTCATATTTTATTTTCTGCTGCATTAATATTCGTATTCAATCTGACCAGCAGAGGAAATGGACCTGAACTTACAAGCAGACAAATCAGAACCATTAAGCACAATTTGGCCATCAAGGGGTAACATGTGCCGAAATTTTTAAAGGCTTTAGGGCCTATCTTGAGCTCAATTCAGCTTATCAGACTTTACTTAGTTAAGAGGCCTTCATAGAAGCTTAATCAAATGAAAAGGAGCTCAAGCCAGTGATAGTCAAATTCGGTCGGGGCCCTTATCATAGGAGCCTACCGAAATTGCAAGGCCTCAGAGCCTATTTCAAGCTTAATTCAGCCCACTCGTGATTAATAAAGATTAAAGCCTTTCTAATTAAAAGCATGTTAATCAAGTAAAGCGTAATTAAGCCAGCAAGAAATCGATTAAACCCACGATGGGTTCGTATGAGATTTTCGGCTAGCCCATTCACTAGGCTTGGCTAAAATCTCTATAGAGCACAAGGCTCAATTGACATAATTTGGCACTTCGAAACCTAATTCAAATCATATTTCGATCCCGGGTTTATTTTGCAAATATCAAATAACTATAGGCCCTGACATGCAATGTTTTTGTCTGTATAAACAACATTTTGCCCAGGGTTTACGAGAGGAATTTTGATATCAAGAATTCTTGCTCCTAAATTTAGAGGAAATCAGAGAGAGAGAGAGCTTTCGGCCGTGAGGTCCTTCTGGCGAAGCCTTGCTCCAGCCATTGTTGTTGCTGTGTTGCTGTCCTAATGGTCCTACCTCAGCCCTGACGGTCCTGCCTTAGACCCTAATGGCCTTGCTTTGCTGCTGTTGGTGTGACGTCCTAGTTCACCACCTTCCTTGCTAATCACGATCTGTTTTAATTTGATATTACTTATATAATAGAGGATACATGCGGAAGACTAACACAGATAGGCAAGATCAACATACAAGTGCATGTATTAGAGTAGACACACCTAAAGGGTACAGCTCTTAGGGTTCACTATTAGGCTTACAACTGATAATAAGAATACTCAGCAAATTGGAGAATGTGTACTTTCATATATAATAAGCGTTTAGTGTATCCTTTCCAATCAAAAGAGAACAAATTACTGATTAAGGCAAGGCATGGGCTCGTCGGTGACCTCGCCGGCCAAGGGGGAATAATAAGGCAAGGCATGGCGCTCGCCAGTGCAACTAGTCGCGGCATCGCTGAGCTCAACTAAGCTTGTGGTGCTCGGGAGGAGTAACCAAGGAAGAGCCTCGGGCGAGAGAGAAAAAGAGAGGGAGAGAGTGCATGCGAGAGCGGAGAGGGGAAGAAATGGGAGGGAGAGAGTGAATGGAGACTTAAATAGGTGGGGGTAAGTAAGTGGTTCGATTGAGGGGTTTTGTGCCCAAATGGCGATTAAAATTTGTACCCGTATCAATCTTGTGCACAACGTCTAAATAAAATTTCACTAATGGTCCTACATAAAGCCCAAAATTACATCCTTGATTTGAATAATTTGCCTCACTATAATCCATAAATCCCCAAGACATGATTCCTAATAATCCCAGTCTGACACTGATTAATTCGCGTATGAAAATTCAGGCCATCACAAGTGCCTAGCTACTGCGTTCCTGCTGTCATCTATCACTGTTCCTGTTGGTCACTAGGGGTTTCAACAGCCGTTGGTTCGCGAGTCTCCCTTCGTCGTTGCTGTTGTCCAGGCTGAGAACCAGAAGACCCGCGAGCAATGCCGAAGTTGTCGGCGCCGTCATCACCGAGTTGCTACTCCCACCGGTGTCCGCCATGAGCCGGAGCTGTTGTCTACCGTTGTCCTCGCTGGTCCATGCGCAAGTCTCTTTCAACCGGTCTGTGATACTCAAGCTTGGTTTGTAAGTCGATTCGAGTTCAAATTTGGAAAGATGATATTTTGGATCAAGGTAAATTTCCTATTCTATCTAAATATTAGAATATTTGATTGCATATCTTAAGCGTATTGCATATATCTAACCATGTAGGTCTGACTAGGAATTTTCTGATCCGCAACATCATACAATTGGATACTTCTATCTCTAATCTTACAGATAGAATATTCAGTTAGACAAATATATTACATTCGATATGTTAATCTGTAAGATACATATTATGATCGAATTTGAATTGCGATTTGATTGATTACTATCCTTATTTGAATTGGATTGATTGATTGAAAATGTTATGTTATCTTTTAGATGTATCTTGACATGTTTGCATGATATTTTAAAATTCTAAAAGATATTGCATATAGAATAGTTTCTGCATATAGATAGATTGCATCTTAGAAATACAATGATGTAGATAAACTTCCATATAGTTGAGATTGCATGCCATTTAGAATAGATTGCATATCTTAATTTAAATTGCATCTTCGATACAAGATTCTAGATAATTTGCATGTTCAAATAAGTTTTAAATAATCGAGATTTGATTAGATTCTAGGATGGAATATGCATGTTCAAATAGGTTTTATATCTAAAAACAACTTATCTATTTAGGTTTTAGGCGAAATTCAAACCTAAAATATGCAAGATAATTATCATTAGGCATAGTTCATTTTAGGGTTGTCAATTAATCCGAAAATAAAAAGATAAAACAAAGTAATTAATACTTCCATTACGGTTGGTTAATATACGCCCATGTTTAATCCAAGTTTCAACTAAAAGTTATTGCCCTGATTGAGTTGAGCTCGAGCATAAAAATTAAGCCCAGTCCAGCTGGAGTCTAGCATCGAGCCTTGATCATGCAAGACGGGTCAAGTTAAGCTCAGGAGCTGAACCGTTCCGACTCAGTTCGAGCTGTCTCGATCACGATCCTCGCTGTGAAGCCCTAAAGGTTGGTGCACCCGTTGGACCTCGAGAAATTATTGGATCGAGTCCTCTTCTTCCACCAAATTAGCTAGAGGAATCTGTGCTTCGTAAAACGAAAGCAGCACGAAAGAACACAACTACCAGAAAAAATGAAAGACAGGGAAATATCTCGGAATACCATCGGATTGGGGAACTTCAAAAAACAAATGTTCGCTTGGATTCTTGCTCGTGTGAATACAAAGCTGGAGGGATGGAAAGAAAAGCTTTTGTCGAGAGCGGGGAAAGAAATATTGATCAAAACAGTTGTCCAAGCCCTTCCCCAATACGCCATGTCAGTTTTTAAGATTCCTGTGTCGGTTTGTAAGATGATTGAGCAACGAGTTGCAAGATTCTGGTGGAAAACAAAAGAGGAAAAGGCTGGTATTCATTGGAAAAAGTGGGAAATAATGAAAAGGAGGAAATCAAAGGGAGGTCTGGGATTTCGTGATTTATTGGATTTCAACAAAGCCTTGCTGACACTCCTTACCAAAAAAAAAAAACAAAGCCTTGCTGACACGCTTGATTGGAATTTTCTGGAATTGGTGCTACTGGCTTTCGGCTTCCCAGTAAAGCTCACCAATCTAATCTTAACGTGTGTGAGATCTCCTATGTTTTCAGTGGCGATCAATGGTGAACTCCATGGCTACTTTTCTAGTGGAAGAGGCATACGCCAAGGCGACCCCATGTCTCCCTATCTGTTCACTTTAGTCATGGAAACTTTTTCAGGGATTCTGGATATTCTTACTAAGCAGCCGACCTTTAAATTTTTCTGGAGGTGCAAGAGCACTCGTTTGTCTCATCTTTTCTTTGCAGATGATGTTCTGCTCTTCTCTCAAGCTGACTTACGCTCCACATCCTTGCTGAAAAGAAGGTATTCACAGATTTACAGCTTGGTCTGGGTTGCATCCGAATCTGAGGAAGAGCGAGATTTATTTTTCTGGTGCATCGGATGATATGAAGGCTGGAATTATTCACTCACTCGGCTTCTCTGAAGGTACACTCCCATTTCGCTACTTGGGGGTACCTGTTATTGCGTCTAGACTTTCTAAGGAGGATTGCACTTCGCTGGTTAATGCAATCACAGCTCGAGCACGTTCCTGGCGTCACCGGTTTCTATCGTTTGCTGGTAGATTGCAGCTCATTAAATCAGTCTTGCACTCTATTCATGTCTTTTGGGCAAGTGTGTTTACTCTCCCAAAATCGGTGCTCTCAAGCATAGAGCGTATCTTAAGACAGTTCCTCTGGAAAGGTCCTGAACTTGGTGTTGGTGGAGCAAAGGTCTCCTGGGATGATGTTTGCCGTCCTAAGGCGGAAGGTGGTCTGGGCATCCGTAGATTAGTAGACTGCAATCGGGCTGCTTTGGTTAAACATATTTGGCTTCTTTTTTCAGACAAAGAATCCTTGTGGTGCAAATGGATTCATTCGACGTTTCTGAAGTTGAAAAGTTTCTGGGTGGTGCGCAAACCCACGTTTTGTTCTTGGTCTTGGAAGAAAATCCTTAACATTCGGCCCGACGTTGACATGGCTTTTCGTTGGCGGATTGGCAAAGGGGATACCGTTTCTTTTTGGTTCGATAACTGGCATCCTAGAGGCCCACTCTACAAATTATTCTCTGATAAAGACATCTATTGCTCGGGTATTGCAAGGAAGGCCTCAGTGAAGGATTTCTTTTCCATGAACCCTCAACCTTCTACTATGCACTCCACGTATTGCTCCTGGACTGAATCTGTCCCCCAGCTAGTACCAGAGAGGCGTGACAAGTTTCTGTGGTTGGATTCCGGAACCTTTTCAGTCTCCTCAACCTGAGAATTTTTTGGTGTCAAAAGTCCCACTGTATATTGGGACTCCTTCATATGGGATAACTGCATTATACCGCGCCATGCCTTCCTCCTTTGGATTATAACTCTGAACAGGTTGCCTATACAAGTGCTGCTGCTCGGCTATGGCAGGATAGATCAGGGACTGTGTGCCTTTGTGATTTGAGACCTGACTCGATTGATCACTTGTTTTATGGGTGTAGCATCACAGGTTCTTTGGCTCGGTTTTGGGCTTCCAAATGCAACCTTCGCTGGGTAAACCGTGACTGGCAGAATAATCTTCGATGGGCCTCTAAAGCTATTGCTGGAGAGCACTTCTACCAGAAAATAGCTCGATTCTCCTTCGCGGCGATGTGCCATCTTATCTAGTCGGAGAGGAACAGTATATTGTTCCGAAACCACACTCTCTTCTTGTTGGCTCTCCAGAAACATTTGACGAAGTCGGTGATGGATAAAGCCATAACCCTTAAACCGGTGGCTGATACGCGGCGCAATAAGTGCATTCAGCGGAATTGGGGCCTCCCATCAGACATTTTTGATTGATGCCTCGGCCTTTACATGTGGTCTGGCTCTTTTTGTTGTTGCGTTGTAATTTGTATTTCGCTGATTACTAGGGGCTGTCGCCTGTTGATTCCGTTGCCTTTTGTTTTTGCTCGGTTTCGGTTGTAGCTTGGTTAGGGTCTTTACCCTCAGCCTTGTTTCGGTTCGGTCTATAACCTTCTTTGTAGCTCATTTGCCGCTACAACTTCGCACCCTTTGGGACACCCGCATGTGTCGCATTGGGTACGAGGTTTGTTTCGGGCGTTAGGTTGTATTTTGTTTTGGAAAGTCATTATATTACTTACCTTTACCCAAAAAAAAAACAAAGCCTTGCTAGCCAAACAAGCTTGGCATTTGAGCAATCAATCAAATTCTCCTTGGAGCCTTCTTTTGAAAGGGCTTTACTACCCACATAGTGATTTCTGGCATGCAACAAAAGGCCAAAGGCCGTCATGGGGTTGGCAGAGTTTGATGATTGGAAGAGATTCTATTGAACCTTCTGTTATGTGGGTTGTTCGGAATGGGACCTCTGTGAAAACTAGGGAAGATAAGTGGTTAAGAAGGGGATTGCTATTTGGCCCTGCAAAAAGGGATGAACCAAAATTTGTTTCTGGATTTATAAATAAAGAAGATGGCAACTGGAAAGAAGAGCTTTTGAAGGATCATTTCGACAATCAAACGGTTCGTGAAATTATGACAACACATATAAATCCTCTAACTGGCAAAGACAAGGTTGTCTGGACATGCACAAAATCAGGCCAGTACTCAGTGAAAACAGGTTACCATTTTATACATGAATCCTCAAAGCAGAGCACTATAAACCAAGCATCAACATCTTATACTCCCCCGAACTCCTTATGGTCTGAGATATGGAAGATGCAAGCCCCCCCAAAGGTTAAAATTTTTACATGGAATATATGCCAGAATGCTATCCCAACAAGAGACAACTTGTACCGAAGGAAAATTTTGGCAAATCCAGAATGTTCCCTGTGTCATCAAAATCCTGAAACGGTAGAGCACTTACTACTCCTCTGCCCTTGGACTAAAGAGATATGGGCAAACCCAAGAATCAATTTGAAAATTTCGAGCATTGGCTTAGCTCGGATTGAGGAATGGCTGAGTAAAAATTTGGGAAAAGAAGCAACGCACCTAATCTAGCTGTGATTGCCTCGGTGATGTGGGGAATTGGGTGTGCGAGAAATGATTTCATCTTCAGACACAAAAACCCTAATCCGGAGGAAGTCGTCAATCTGGCCCTAATCCTCCTGGAAAACTTTCAACAATGGAATGTTGTAGCAAAGAAAACTCCGATTCAGAGGAGAGCGAATGAGGAAATCTCTAACCTGTTAAAAACTGGCACCTTTGTTCTAAACGTTGACAAAGCTTTTGTCCCTGGAGAGCTGGAGGGATCGATGGCGTGGATCCTCCGTGACTCGAGCGGCTGCTTGCTGCAAGGGGGAGCAAAATCAGTCACGGCGGCGTCGACTTTAGTGGTTGAAGCCCTAGCCATGGAGGAAGCTCTTAGATGTGTTCTCTCTCCTGACTCTGAAGAACATCACGAGAAGAAGAAAGAAAATTTTCCCAGTCACAGAGAGATGGTGCTTATTTCAGGTTGTGAGGCCTTAGTTGAAGCTGTTCAAAGCCCACAAGACTTATCCCCGAGAGGCTCATTCCCCTATTATTAGATGCAAAAGTTTTCTTGTTAATTTTCCTAATGTCAAGGTAATCTACTGTCCTAGAGAGTTAAATATGATAGCGGATTGGGTGGCTAGATCTCATAGGAATAAGCAATTACCCCAAAATTGGGTTCTTTCGCCACCCCGAACCCTATGGGACTTACTTTGTACCGAAGCCCATCTTTTGGGTCTTCCCCATTGAATGAAAGTATCACTTTGACCAAAACAAAAAACAAAAGATGATTGTTTTTCTTTTTCCTTTTTCAGATAATGAACGTAGAGAAAATCATGTGCTTACTGTCTGCTAATGCGTTGTATTAGCAAACATAGGAGAAGGAACAGCTGATATCGTGATTTAAAATATTCTTTGTCAAATGCATTTGCCGAAAACATGCCCTAAGAGCAAGAATAATTGTTTGATTGATTTGCGTGTCTTGACTAAGTTCTGGCCCTTTGAAGTTTCGTGGTACGAACGGCCTCACGTGGGCGGGTCATGACCTTCCACTTTGAGAAACTCTCGGAGCGAAATCGCGTACCCATTTATGATGTGACGCGATCCAATTTTGGTCCGATAAAACCGCCCCTAAAATTATGTCAAAAGTGGAAAACTTCACGAATGTGGTGTTTTACGATGGGGCCATCAATCAATTTACACTTCATTGGTCGCGACACGTTTGGAATTCAATTGAAAAGAACCTCCTACATTTACCACCATCATTAAAATGATTTTTCCACTCAAATCGAATAAATTACACTTTCCTTTCCAGTTTGTTCGACATGTTTAACTTCCGTTCCGATTTCAGAAGTCCCTATTCAGTCGCAGCAAGTAGAGCAACTATGTCAATCTGACGTAAAAGATTGGGCTGAACAAAAATCATGTCAAGTTGAAGCTAATAAATCATAATATTTAAAATCGGATTATGCATGAGTCGAAGATTAAGATCAATATACAAATGTATCTATAAGTACATTAAAAGTTTAAAAAAAATTACACTTTTTAGTAATATTTTTCTCTTCTATTAAAAAAAACAGAGGGGGGGCAGCTAAAGGGGGGGGGGGGGGGGCGAGTT
>JAGVVM010008587.1:0-37498 GCA_019149425.1 Psidium friedrichsthalianum
TCTACAGATGAGATATCCCTGGGAATACGCATCCGAACAGCAGAGTGAATACAGGTCCGTGGGTCCTTCGATCTCCTTCTAACAGTGTGGTGTAGGCTGGGGGGAGATGTTTTGAGCTAACAGGGTGGTTCGCTGGAGGGCGTGTTGCAGCGGATGATTTCAGAGAATCACAGCACACACACTAGTGGCCGCAGGGCCGCTAGTATTGCTTGGGTACTTCGTTGAGCTAGATAGCCTATTATTTGGTAATGCTCGCTCCTGATAAAGGACCGGCTGGGTACTGCGCGCGAGGAGAGTTTCTAGGCCATGGGTAGAAGCTGTTTCGGGAAGGTTCCTCACTGTATCACACGTTACCGGCCGCCGCCCACCCCTGTTGTGATCCTCCTTCCCCTTCCTCCTCCCCCTCTCTGCTCCCCCCGATCGGACTGTCTCCCGCTTTCTTGCCTTCCCTTTCCTTTTTTCCCTTTCTGTTCCCCCACTCCGTCTTTCTTTCTTCCCTCTTTTTCTCTACTGCCCCCCTTCCTCACCTCACCCCTCTTTTCCCTCCCCACCGGCCCTCTTTTCGCCCTCCTTCCTCTCCGGCCCCCTCCCCCCTCACCCTTTGACCACATTAAAAAACCACCCTGTCACGCCGCGCCTCGTGTCTTCTCCGAGGGGGGGTTCCTGTTGTGGGCCTCCGTTTCCTCGTTCCACATCCTCCCCTCGTTTCTTTCTCTCTAAGTAAAGTTTTTTACACCCTCCTTGTCGCTCTTTACGGTCCTGGAGGGGGTTCGGTGGTATTGTTTGCACGCAAGACCCTAAAGAAAAGAGATCAACCTCGCCGCCTCATGCTTGCTTCGTCGCCCCCCTTCTTCTCTCCGTTCCCCTCCCCCTCCTCCCCCCTCTTCCCTTTCCCTCTTTCTTTTTTCCCCCTATTGCCTTCTCCCTTTCCTCTCCCTCTCATGCTTATTTCTTCCCTCTCCTCCTGTCCTTGCTTCCTCCCATCTCCCCCCCCCCTTCTCGCCCCCTTTTTCTCTCTTTTTCTCTCCTTCCCCGTCTATCTTCTCCCCCCTCCCTTTCCTGCCCCCTGCCGCCCTTTTCTTCTTTCTTTCGTCCCCTCTCTGTTCTCTCCTTCTTCCTCTCCTCGCCCCCCTTCATTCTTCTCGTGTCCTTCCCTGTTCCTTCCCCTACTCATTCCCTTTTCCGCTTCCTCCCCTTCCGGGTCCGCCATATTCCTTTTTTTTTTCTGTTTTTTCATCTTCCCTTTCTCTTCTTTTCCTCCCCTTTTTTTCCTCTTTCTCACCCCCCTTCCCCTACTTCCCTTTCTCCTTTTTTTTTTTTCCCCTCATTCACCTCCCCATCCCTTTTCTCCGCGCTATTGTGCCTCTGGCCCCCCTCCTTCCCCTTTCCCTCCTCCTCCTTTCATTCTTCCCCCCTTCCCCCTGCGCTTCCCCCCTTTATCCTCTCCCCCCGTGTCTCCCCCCTTCCCCTTTTTTCCCCCTTCCCTTCCTGCCTCTCCCTTCCCCCTTGGGCCCTCCCCCCCTCTTCCTTTTCCCCGCCCCTCCTCTTCCCATCTCCTTTCCTCCCTTCTTCCTTTTCCTTTCTTTTTCTTCCCCCCTTTTGTCTTTTCCCTTTCCCCCTCCCCGTGCGCTCTTTTCTTATCTTTCCCTCCCTCTCCCTTCCCTTCCGCCCTACTCTTCCCCTTCCCTTTCTTCTGTCCCTCCACTTTGCCGTTCTTTTCCCTGCCCCCTCTCTTTCCACCTCTGACCTCTCCTCCTTCCCCCCCTCATCACCTCCCCCTTCCCCCTCTCTTCCCCTCCCCCTGGTTCTCGCCCCCTCTCCCTTTTTCCCTTTTTCTATTCTATCTCCGTACCCTCTTCTTTTCCTTTCCTTCCATTTCCTTTCCTTCCTTCTCTCCTCCCTACTCCCTATTTTATCCGTTTTCCGTTCTTCCCCTCTTGCTACTCTCTCTCCTTCTTTCCCTCCTTTCTCCTCCCCTTCCTTCTCTCGTTCTTTTTCCCCCCTCTTTTTCTCCCCCTTCCTTTTTCTCCTTCCTTTCCCTCGCCCTTTTCTTCTCGTCCCCCTTCCCTCTCTCCCCCACATTCTTCCTTCTTCTCTTTTTCCCCCTTCTCTTGCTCCCCTACTTTCCTTCTTTTCTCCTTCCCCTCCCTTTTTACTCGAGGTTCCCTCCCTTTCTGCCCCCCTAGCCCTTGTTTTTTTCGCCCCTCTTTTCTTTTTCTTTTTTTCCAGCACTTTTGTGAATAAGGATCGCTCTCATCTTTCTCTACCTTCAGAAAATAAAGGACGCCTATAAATGTGAACGTAAATTAAAGAGAAACATAAGCATGGGGCAAACAAATAAAGAACCAACCTTAACCTTTGTCTTCTAAAAGAAGCGTCGCTCTCTTGCAGTACCTTCAGAGAAATAAAGGAGGCCTATCAACGTGAGTGTAAATTTAAGAGCACAAAGGGGCACAATTAAGTTGAACGACCTCGAACCATTGAAGTTCACTTTGCATACGAAAAGCTGCTCCAGTAATATCTGCCTACGTTCCTGGTGACCATTTTATTACTGCCTCCATCAGGTCGCGCTTTGCCGATCTTGTAGTCGAAAATGGCATCGTGCTGGTGTGCTCAATAGTCTAAATAAGTCAACATGCCGTCCCTTCACAGCTTTTTTTATTAGTTTTTTTGTGAAATCTTCATCCCACGCTAGCTCCGGAAAATGCTCAAGACATAACTTGACAACTTCAACGATTCCGCGAGATGCAGCATCATGGACAATGCTTATGTCATCTTATGATTCCTCATATTGGTAAGAACTTGACTTACAAACTTAGAAGAGCATTTGGTGCCTCAACTTCGATTCTCCAATTTTTTTATGACAGTACTGCACATAACATCAAATAAGCAATTGTCCAATGATGAAGTAATGTTAAAGAGGCTTTCACATTTTGCAGCATGTTCTTATAAATGAAAATGACGGATTTAAGATGTTAGTCAAGCAGGAAAACTTCATATAGACTGAAATTAATTGCATGCATTGGAGAACAAAAGGATCTATCGATAAACACACACAATGTCATGAGAAAAGAAGAGTTTTTTTCTTGAAAATGTCAGATTCCAATAGATCAATAATGCATATCTCTACAGACTTTGAATTAATACACGATTTGAATCATATAGTAATATATTATGATCTCAAAGGGATAGACTGAAAGTGAAAGTATCATTTCACACTTTAAATTTGGAGCTCCACACTCATGGATGAAATATCTATATATAATACCACAATTTAGGTGTACCTGATTTTATGCACGATTCCATAGTGATATCTTGAAATACTTAACTGCTGGTGATGCCACCACGAAGTGGAGAGAAGAATCATGTCAGCAAATTAGAATTGACTATGGACAAAATGATACATACCACACTCATAAAATGAAAATTGCACATGAAGTTAAATTTAATTTCATTTTGCATATGTCAGAAAAGAACTTTGATCAATCAACCTCTATGACCTGTAATCCAAATCTATAACTTTACGTGGAAACTTGACATTGAGTTCTTGACTAACTTTACAAATGTTAAAAAGATATTAATTTGTGACATACATCTTCGTGTAAATATTAATTTGTATACGTAGATGGAGTCATTGTCCGTCAACTTTTGGTGAAGAGGATCACTGTATGATATGCTTATTGTCGTGTTAGTCCATCACTAAATCGATTAACAAAAATACCTCGAGTCATCTTCATTCTTCGGAGTCAAATGATGTAGGTAGAGGGATACCTAAAATGAGAACAGATAGAGTGAACACCATATGGATAGTGTTGCTCGAATTGTACATTTTAACAAATAAGTGTAATAAGTACCTACATTCGTATATATATTTTTCCCAAAAATTGAGTCTAGCTCCACTACGGTGGTAGGACTCTGTAGACGCCATTCTTTCAAAAGGCTTTCCGTCACTAACTCAGGGAATCGGCCAGCTAAATACAAGCATATGTCTTCCGGGACACATGAATAAAAAGTTAGTCAGTAAATAGCAAAGGAAATAAGATAAGATGAGTGAGTGTGAAATCTTACCGAAATGGCCAGCCTTAATAAGGGCGCTCATGATATCAATGTCATTTGGAATTTCATTTGTTTGCTTAGCTAGGTAACAGATGACCTCCTTTTGCACGGGAGCATCGTAGTAGCTCTGCGCAGGGCAAGAGATACTTCCTAGGTCCAAAACAAATTTGTCCATGAATGCCTCTACCATCCTTTTGCTTCCTCTAGCAGCAGCAGCTTCGAGGAAAAAAAGATCTCCCTCTCATGCCAGAGCTTGATCAGGTTTTCGACCAATTGATCATGTTCGGCAATATAGCAACATTGAGCAATTTGCAGGTTCATCATCGAAAGTAAGAACTTCGGCCGTCAATGCTTGGGATTTTCTGAGATTTTCTTGACATTTTCCAATCACCTTTCAACGCGGCTACAAATAATTTTCGATACTTTCATTGACCTTTGATTTGGTTCTCTGCAACAATTGCACATTAGAAGTCGTCAGGCTTTCTAATTCCTGTTTTTTAGGTCAAATTTAACTATCGAACACGCTCAAAGTTCTTACGAAACGGGACGCAGGCAAAGGGGTGGTCGTTTACTCAAGATTCCTTTTCCTATGAGCACGCTTGGTTTACTCTTTGGAAGTAAAATTTTTCCAAATTAAATTGAAGATACTAAAATTATGAAAAGATTATATTTGAATCTATCTGTCAGCTTTTGTATGCTGTGAAATTTAAAATGTTTCTGATTAAAAAATCAAAATGCATGGAACTCAAAATTATGAAGACAAAATTAAAAGTTCAAAGTGACAACCTTTGTCTTGGGAAGCTTCGTCATTTGTCGAGGCGATCTGCACTTTCATCTACGTGACCTCTTGTTACCAAAAAGTGAGATGAATATAAATAACCTTAGAAATTTCAATTACACTTGTATGCTTTAGATAATGATATATATGACTATCATCATCATTCAATGCATAAAATTTTTTTGTACTAAACTTAGATGGTTAATAATTAATCAAAATAAAATGAATGGATATTATGATCTTTTTCCCAAATCGGTGTCGTATTATGAATTAGTTTTGTGGTACCTTTTGACTTTCAATCTTCAACAATTTAATTTTTTAGTGATTTTATATCTCATTGTCATTGATCTTATGTGTGATATTATTCATGAATTAAGTCCATACAAAAATTTTATCTATCTCCACAATTTCACGTAGTGATTATGAAAAGACTATATCTAAATTTATACATACGTTAGCATATTTATATTGTTAAATTTAAAATTGTTTCGAATTAAAGAAAAATTTAAAATGCATAAAACTCAAGATTTATGAAAAATGAAATTAAAGTTCAAAGTGACAATCTATGGTTAGTCCTCTAATGTCTTGGGAAGCTTCGCCATTTGCACTCTCGTCTCCGTGAACCTCTTGTTCCAACAAGAGAAATGAACATAAATAGCCTTAGCCTTACCAAAAAAACATAAATAGCCTTAGTGATTTTGATTACACTTGTATGCTTCAAATAATCTGTACATGACTAGTATCATCATTCAATGGATGAAATTTTTGTATTAAACTTGACAGTAAATTATTAATCCAAAAAAAAAATCAAAAGAAATCACAATTTTTTTTTTTGAAATAGGTAGAATGTCATGAGTTAGTTTTGAGGGACCTTCTTACTTTCATATCTTCGACAATGTTTTCTTAGGGATTTTTATTTCTTATCGTCATTGATTTTATGCACGATATTATTCGTGAATTAATAAGTCTATACAAAATTTCATCAATCTCCAAAACTTTACGTCCTAATTATGAATATTTGAATTTCCTATTTCGGCTTTATATGCTAAGAAATTTAAAATGTTTCTAATTAAATAATAAGTCAAATGCATGAAAGAAAAGATTTATGGAAAAAAATTGACAGTTCAAAGTAATAAGTCAAAATGCATGAAAGACAAGGTTTATGAAAACAAAAATTGACAGTTCAAAGTAACAAAACTTCAACTGATTCGCAACTGTTTTGGAATTTTTATTAGTTGTCGTACCTTCCAAACTCAGGTCTCTATGAACCTCTTTTTACCAAAAGGAGATGAACATAAATAACCTTAGAAAAAGTAATTGCACTTTGTATGCTTTAGATGATTTACACATGACCAGCATCAAGCTCATTCATTGCATGAAAGTAAACTTTTGATGGAAAAAAAAAAGAAAAAAGAATGGAGATCAAGAATTTTGTTTTGGGAGATAGCTATTGTATCATAAATTAGTTTTGTGTGACCTATTTATTTCATATCTTGGATAGTCTGTTTTTTCGTGAGTCATTATATGACATTGTCATCCTATCTTATGCACTATATTAGTCATGATTTATGGTATACAAGATTTCATCTATTTCCACAAGTTCACGTAGTAATAATGAAAAGGCTATGCTTAACTCTAGGGCCGCACTTTTTCCCTCTCCTTTCTTAAATAATACACTCCATATTTTAGGGTTTTGATCATAATATCCTCTATGGTCTCACTTTTTCAGCATGCTCTGTTACTATTCTACCAAAAGAGTTCCCTTTTTCTTTCTCTTAAATGTGATATCCGTTCGATTTCTTTCTTTTCTTTTCTTGTGGGCCCTGTCTTCTATCTTATCTCTCTCATTGGTGGTCGGAATATAGACTCGCGGCACTTCAATGCTAAGGACTCCTGGACGGACCTTAAAGGAGCAGCGGGTTTTTTTTTTTTTGGGGGGGGGGGGGGGTGGGGGTGGTGGTGGGTTGGTTAGAGGGCATGGGCTCGGAGTGGTGCTTGAGGAAGGGGGAGACGATGTCACGGGGGGGGGGGGGGGGGATTGTTGGTGGTGGGTGTTGGAGTTATTGGAGGAGATAGTGGTAGTGGTGGCGGGCTTTGGTGAGGGTCTCCGCCCAAGACTAGGCCTTGGTGAACTAAGGGTGAACGAAGCTGAAAAGATCCATGGGTGAACGCTTGCCATGTGGTCGTCATTGATTGATTTTCCCCTCTCTCTCTCTGTCAACCCAAGTACCAGAAGAGTTTATCAAAGTGGTCTGTGCGAAGGTGACAAGGATAATTTATATGGGTGAGAGAGAGATGAAGGAGAAGAAATGGTATACTGAAGGTGAGACTATGGGGGAGAGAGTCAAGAGCGGTTAGCTCCAGCATAGACTACTCAGTATGTTAGTCATGGTGAAGAAGAAGAGGAAGAAGAAAAGGGAGAGAGAGAGAGATGGAGGAGGAGGACTACAGTGTTGGTTGGCTTGTAGTTCATGATCACAGTTCAATTGACGGTGACTATGTCGGGAGTCTTATTATCCATGGTCATAAGACGGTAGCTGATGAATAAACAAAGAAGCACAACAATATCAAACCCAGTAACGGAATGTCTCCAATTGTTTTCAATAAGAGCGAGAAAAATGAAATTTTGACTTTGAAGCTTCTCCTCCTTTCGCCTTTCTTTCCGTCTTCTTGGCTAATTGGAAAATGTAAATCTTTAGCGCAATTGAGGAGGGAGAAGGTTATCTTCTTTTCTGGATAATTGATGAATTACCACCAAGACTTGAACCATGATAAGATCTAATTAAGCTAATCAGATTTAGTGACTTCGAAAGGTACATCCGAGAGAGAGAGAGAGACAGTTAAAGAGAAGGAGGAAGTTAAATAATGGAGGATGCTGAAAATTTGGGACCCAAAGAGGATAATATGGTCAAAACACCGTTATAAGGAGAGTATTACCAAAGAAGGAATGAAAAAAGTGCGGCCCTAAATTTATAATATTTTAAATTAAAGGAAATGTTAAAATACATGAAACACAAGATTTATGAAAAACAAAAATTGAAAGTTCAAAGTGACAAACCTTCGATTAGTCTACAACCATCTTGGGGAGCTTCATCAGTTGTCATGCCTTTTGAACTTTGATCTCTAGGAATCTCTTCGTCCCCAAAAAGAGAAATGAACATAAATAACCTTTTCAAAATGTTTCTAGTTGAAAAAAGTCAAATTGCATGGACAACAATGATTTATCAAAAATGGAAATGATAAAAGTAACAAACGTTTAGTTTCTAATTGATTCGTGATCGTCAAGTACTCTTCAAACAAAGTTGGTACATGACTGTCTTGGAAAGCTTTATCAGTCGGCATTCCTTCTAAACTCATGTCTACTTGAACCTCTTTGTTTCCAAAAAGAGAATGAATATAAGCAACAGTTTAAAATTTTTTTGGATTGAAAAAAGTCAAAATGAATGAATTTAACACTAGGATTTCTGGAAAACAATGACAAACCTCTAGCTTTTGATGGATTCGTGATCCTCGGCTCTTCAAACAAAGTTGGTTTGCTTATGTCTTGAGAAGCTTTATCGTTGTCGTGCCTTCTGACTTCACGTTTATATGAACCTCTTCGTCACCAAAAAGAGGAATGAATATGAATAACCTTGGGACAAATCAATTACATTTTGTATGCTTTTGGTCATCTATACACGACTAGCATTAGCCTCATCATGGCATGGAATCATCTGTATTAAATTTAGATGGTAAACTTTTAAACGAAAAATAATAATGGAGATCATGAGTTTTTGTTCATGAAAGGTATTGTATCATTTATTAGTTTTGCGGGACCATCTAACTTACATATCTTGGACAACGTGTTTCTCAGCTAGTCGTTATTTCTTAGTGCCATTCGTCCTATCCGTGTTATCAATCATTAATCAATTCTATACCAAATTTTATCTATATTCACAATATCACATGATAGTTACAACAGAACTATACACATGAAAATGAATGAATTAACTTAATCATATCGATTTCATCAATATATAAGTTATAATTACCATATGCAAGTTTATGACATTATTATTATTATCTATCAATACATTACATGGATTTTTTTCTTAAATAACTTATATTGATTAAACTTTGTTGATAGACTTAAGGGTTGGGGAAAAGAATTGATCTTTTTTTTTTTTTTTGCAAAATCCATATTATTTGTTCTTGCTTTTGTGGCAAGAACATCTCGCCATCCATGTATCTTGGACAATGTGTTTGTCCTTCATCAATGTTATCTTATGCACTTTCTCAATAATAGTGACGATACCATTCCTATTTAGTACTTTTGGCTCCGAACAACATTACATAATTTACTTTTTGGAGACTACCATAGTGAATTGACTAGTTCGAGGATCATGTCTTCAAAGGATTAGTCTCGTGTAGTCTCTTCATGATAAGTAGTTAACTATTCAGAATCTATTTGTTTGCCCTCTGCTTTGTATTAAATTTTTTTGTAGGAAAATCAATTGTATATTCAATTTCATGTAAAGTAAACATAGAAATAATTAGTCCACATGAGGTGATTGTTTGGACAAAGCTCTCTCATAAGGAGATTTGACTGGTCATTGAGTGCTTGTAAGTATGAAGTAGGAATGACAAAAGTTAGTTGGATCTCATCGACCGCTATAAAGGAACCTGTGGAGCCAAGTCATACGAAACTTAGGATATTTGACTTTGAGTGATACATTTTGCGTGTTTACTTGAAAGGAATCCCGAGAAAATGAATCAATTTGTCGTTTTTTCTAGTTCGGGGAAATTAATATATTTCGATCATTGGGAAATCTTTCTTTTAGTCCCTTTATTTTGATTGGTTTAATCCCTCTATTTTGATTGGCTATTCCAAGTTCTTATACTATTGTGTGAAACAGCTTAAGTCAATGTGTCAAAATTAGGGTAAATTACCAAAAAAGTCCAAACCAATTGAAATTGTGACAATTCACTCTTAAACCTTTTTTTTGCCAATCCATCCCTAAACCTTTTACATTTGTGCCAATTTAGTCTATTCGGCCAACTTTGGCTGATCGATAATGACAAGGTGCTACTGGCGTTGATGTGGAAATTATATAATATTTTAATACTTTTTTAGATTTTTATTTCTTTATTTCTTTTTTTATAAATGTGGGCTGACTAAAGTTAGCATGATTGACTGAATTTGCACAAATACAAAAGGTTTATGGATAAATTTTTTAAAAAAAGATTTGGGACTAAATTTAGGGGTGTGTAAACTAGACTAGACCAGTCGAGTTGGTCCGATCCTCAAGGGGGCGGTTGGTCCATGGTCCCAATAATGGGACCAGTGACTGAGCAGTCTGGTCCCTGGTCCCATGTTGGATGGGCCCGGACCGGACCGCCCAATATATATATGCATATACAAAAAAAAAAATTAGAAATGTTTCACTTCAAACAAAATAGTACAATGAAAAAAAAATGAATTAATTAACTACTGAACTAGTTAACCTAATTTATAATTTCCCCAGAATCCCCACAATACTCCCTCCTTTGAGCCCCCTCCTCTTGATCTCTGCTTGCGGCTTGCCTTCACCTCTCCACTCGCGTCTCGCCTTCACCTCTCTGCTTGCTTCTCTCACAATCCCGCCTCTCACTCGTTCACATCATCGCTCATTTCACATCTCGCAGCCACTAATGTCATCCACTCGTTGCTCCTCTCATCGCTTGCTCTCCTCATCTCCATACTCGCTTGGTTGCTTCGATATAAGGTAAAAATCCCAGGTGATCAATCCCTCAGTCCCTCCCTCAGTCCCTCTACTCTGATTATCCACAAGTTCTCTTAACTGAGAACTCTTGATCATATGGTCCCAATATGGTTACTTCCTCTCCTCTCGACTTTTCATTTTGGGTCCAAATCTCTCCCGAGCTTGAATACCATTAAAATGGCTAAGTTTTAATGGAGGTATCCCCCCGTGCTCCGATGTTACAGTTTGTCCAAAAGAAGAGTTTTTCATTAGCATAATTAGTCATGGATCATCAGACTCTATAAGTAGTTGGTATTAGCAGTTCTATTGGGACCGGACCAAGACTGGACCAGACCGCAAGTCCCAGTCCCGATCTGGTCCATGGTCCTGAAAATTTGGGGACCAAAACTATTGGTTCGGTTCCCGATTCTATACCGGGCCAGCCCATACCATGCACACCCCTAACTGAATTGGCATAATTATAATAGTTTTAATACTTTTTGTGGTAATTTTCCCTTTAAAATTAGCAGGACTGAAAGTGTTACTTTCCCTAATAATTCCAAAGTAAGATTTTTTTTTTCAAAAGAATAGTTTTAGTTTCTGACTTTTTAGTTGGATGTTCCAAATTATTTAAAAGGCATTTCCCATTGGTTGTACCAGTACATTCTAAACAATTTTGTTAAGGAAACATATTTGAGTCTAACGCATCATTACATGCACTGAAGACTCAGGTTGAGAGCAAAACTATAGTTGTATGAGTGCCAACTTAGTCAATCAACATTCCCGCGTCTGTTTCTAAAGATAAAATCACCATCAAATTCCTCAAGGTACTTAGAGGCCGGTTGTTCACGAAAATCTTCTAATGAAAACTGTTTCGCATCTTCATCTTCCATTTTCTTGAAAATATGTTTGAAGTGAAGAATATGAGTATTCAACGCGAATGAGAATGTTATGAAATTGTAGTTCTTTAAGCAATCTTGTACAAAATAATGTCAATTTTGGTCTTTTTCAGCTTTAACGCATTTTCCTTGCACCAGATATGCCCCCAGGTTCTACACAAATTATTCTATCTCACACTGTCCTTTAGTCCCAAACTATTTGACCTAGAGTCAATTCAGTCTTTCTGGCTAATTTTGTCCAAATATTACTAACATGGATGCCAGGTAGCCAACATGATATGGCTGGCGTTAACATGTAAATTTTAACAATATTTTTAATGTTTAAATTTCTTTTTCTTTCTTTTTTTCAATTTTTTTTTCCTCCTCTTTCCTCTCGTGGCCAATGAGGGTGGTTCTTGCTTGGTGAGGACAAATGCCCTATGAGGCCAGGCATTGCCTAGGCGATGGCAACCTCGCCCCTATCCCAAGCAATGCCCAAGGATGCTGAATTGGCCCAAGCAGCGCCCGACGAGGCCGCCTTGGCCTGGGCGGGCATCCTTGCCAGCATTCACCCTTGCCCCCAACAAGGCTGACCTTGCTTGTGACGATAAGGGCTACCCTCGCTCAAGCGAGGCCAATTCTCACCAGCCACCAAAGGAAAGAGGAGGAAGTAAAAGACAAAAAAAAAAAATAGTAATAATTGCAAATTATTAAAATATTACTGAAAAATGTTCACATTAGCTTTATCCATGCCGCATTGGCTGGTCGACATCTACTTCAGTAATATCCATCCAAAATTAGCTGAAAGACTGCATGACCCTATGTCAAAAGGTTTAATACTAAATTGGCACCAGTGCAATAGGTTTAGAACTTTTTGAAAACTATTTTTCGTTTACAAGGACTTTGAAAAATAAGTGTGTGAACTTTTTTTTTGGTAGAAGGTGTTATAAGTGTGTGAACTCTTATTAAGCAATAAATAAAAAAAATTCAATGCATTTATCTCTCCATCATATCTTTCGTGATATTGCTTTTACTTCTCAATAAACACAGATAAAGCGAAACTGTCTCCAAATTTCCATCACCTTAGGGCTTAGGGGATCAAATCACAACGACAAAGGAAAGAAACGGAACATACCAGGCGGTGGATCCAGAATTGAACGGTCTTGGGTATCCATGGAGGATCGTTTGCTTTGCTGTCTCGCGAGCAGATTAAAATCTAACGCTGGCAAAGTCTTCTTAAGTGGTTGGTTCTCATGGACCTTCTCTTTTTATAAGGGGACTTGCGGGGTGGAGCCGAAGTTCCACCAGTAGATGACGTGCCATTCTCTTTTCCTGAATGACGACTTCATTTCCAACTTTTATGACATCAGAATTTTTGGAATTTCTTTTATTTACAAAATTGTAAATTTGGAAGCTTAACTATATATATATATATATATATATATTATATATATATAAGATACAAGTGTAATTTCACGTATTCCTTTTTTTTTTTCTTTTCTTCCACCATCCCCTGCTTTTCATTGGAACTTATTTCCTGCACCGGCGGTTTTAAAAAAGGTATTTCGAGCGCATTTGGTTCACAAAATTATTCTAATGAAAACTTTTTTTGGTTCTCATCTTCCATTTTCCTGATAACATGTTTGGTGAGTGAAAAAATAGGAGCTTTCAACAGGAATGACAGTTATAAAAACATTTATTTTGGTGTCCCTATACAATATAAGGTTAATATTAGTGGTTTTCATTTTAAGATTCAAAGTTTAGAAACACAACAACCAAAATTTTTACCAACGAATTTCATTGAGATTTTGAAGACGAATTGGGGAATTTCTTTTGTATAACTATATTTTGCAAGAAATCTATCTCTTTAGAAAGATTCTACCTTAAACCAAATTGAAGTTCTTTGCTTTTGCTTTCGGGCTTTGACAAAAGCGAGGTGCTCATTTTGCGGATAGCTTATATCGCTAAAGGCTTGCAAATTAAGTTGCCTAAGTCCCAAGCCCAAGAAGCAACTTAACTTGGTAAAGACTTAACTTGATCATGATGTCAAGGGATGGAATGAACACTATAGTAAAAAGAGGGATGGAGTCATCTTAAAGTAATGGTTCCTTACTAGGGATGAACCTAGTGATGTGCGGCATGAGAGCCTACAGATGCTTGCTCATTAGTAAAGGACTAGTCTATATCCCAAGGATAAACTAAAAAGAGAGAGATATGCTTCTTGTTGTAATTGTTAGAAGCATCCAATACCTTCACTCAAGGAAAAGGCGAGATTTGATGTTAACATATCGGATGCTCCTAACATCTAATCTCACCTTTTATTTTGGTATCTGATATGATAGTGGTAAGATTTGATGTTAACATCCGATACCTTCACTCAGGGGAAATGCGAGATTTGATGTTGCGGTTGTACATAAAGTAGCATCAAAGTAATAAAGCTGCTTGCTCAGGTTAACATCCGATACCTTCATTCGTCGCTAAGGCCTATAGCTATAGCAGCATCCAATTTTCTGTGAGAATCGCTAATGATGGTCGATGATGTCTAAACTGTCATGTCAGTGATTTGTAATGAAATTGATTAGAGTAACTTCCTTAGAATTTTGCACGAAGATTTAGGACTAAATTGGCAAAATTAAATAGTTTAGCAATGAATTGACATCTTTAAATAGGTTTAGGAGTGATTAGGTAAATTTCCCAAATACCTTGAGAGATTGATGGTGATTTTGTTTTCAAAAAATTGGTGTCATGATAAATGAGGGGTTGCGCTTGAAAATCAATTAACAAAAACCATGTGTTGTAAACAGGGCTACAAAGATCCACATAAAAAATCTTGTGCTTACAAAAATCTCTACCGTAGGATATAAATTTAATTAAAGTGTTTCCACCCTCGTACAATTAGTCAGATAGTACATTGAAAGTTGAAATGGACATGAATGATGAATTTCACACCACCACTAATAGAACAAACTATCTAATTGACAAAGCAAAGGGAAAACTAAAGAATATTCATTTGATCATTTGTGGTAGGTTCCACTTTGTCGAATTAGTTGTATAAATTTTGAATACTCAAGGCAAGGAGACCCGATATGTTACAAATGAATTTGAGTCAAAAATTTAGACAAGAAAATCGATGTCGAACTAAATTTCAACTAATATTGAAAAAGCGAATATATCTAAAGTTTTCCGAACTTAAGTCTGAATTAACTTTGTGGAATTGGGTGTTTTGCAGTTGATCTCGAATGATATTATGGAAATTTCTGGGATTTGAGATCTTGATTCAAAATTTTTATAAAAAAAAAGGACCCAACCCACCTGAAGAGATGGGGCATATGTAATTCAGAGCATTGGGCAGGCTCGGTCCGGGCAAGCTAGTAATTTTGATTTTATCCTTTGTGAAATCGAGCGCTTTTCATTGATCCTAAATTATATGATGGAGATGATAGAAATATTGAATTTTGAAATCTATGGGATTTTGGAGTTGATTAAAAAAAATGACCCGACCTAACCCTGAATATCTTGGACGTATATCATTTGGGTATCAGGTTGCCCGGGGCGAGCCGAGCTTAGCGTTGTTTGGTTTCAGGTCAGGTCAGGCCTATATGAGACCCGGCTCTTTGGCCCCCCTACTTATTGGAATAAGATTTTGAGTGAAGTTGTGTTCAACTAGATATGTTCACAAACTCATACTTAGGCTTCCTCTTGACAATCTCCTGAATGAAGGTATCGGATGTTAATATCAAATCTTACTACTACATATCAGACACCAAAATAAAAGGTGAGATTTGATGTTAGAAACATTTGATATGTTAACATCAAATCTCACCTTTTTCCTAATTGAAGGTATCGGATGCTCCTAACAATTACAACAAGCAAAGCCTCTCTCTCTCTCTCTCTCTCTCTCTCTCTCTCTCTCTCTCTCTCTCTCTCTCTCTCTCTCTCTCTCTCTCTCTCTCTCTATTTCCATGAAGGCAGTGGATGCTCGAGATTTTTTATCTGAGTAAAGGTATCGAATGTTCCTAACAATTACAACAAGGAAGCATAACCATGTGTTGTTAACAATACCATAGGTTATTCTTATCTGAGTGAAGGTATCAGATGCTCTAACACCAAATCTCGCTTTTTATTTTGGTGTCCTATACAAAATAAGGTTAATCTTATTGCTATCATATCATATGCTAACATCAAATATAGCCTTTCTTAATTTTGTAAAGACTTAACTTTATCATGATGTCAAGGGATGGAATGAACACTATAGTAAAAGAGGGACAAAGTCATCATAAAGTAATAGTTCCTTCAATGGGGACTGAACCTACTGATGTGTGGCACAAGAGCCTAAAGTTGGTTGCCTATTAGTAAAGGAATAGTCTATATTCCCAAGGATAAACTATGTTACCGCTATGAAGAGAGAGAGAGAGAGAGAGAGAGAGAGAGAGAGAGAGAGAGAGAGAGAGAGAGAGAGATTCTTGTTGTAATTGTTAGGAGCATCTGATACCTTCACTCAGGGAAAAGTCATCTTAAAGTATTGGCATCCTCTTGTCCTGTACAAAATTTGAAGTTACTCTGATCAATTTTCGTCAGAAATTACTGACATGCCAGTCCAACATCATTGGCCATCATTAGTGATTCTTGCGGAAAATTGGATGCTCCTTCAGCTATGGGCCTTGGCAACGAGTGAAGGTATCTGATGTTAACCTAAGCAAGTAGCTTTATTGCTTTGACTGCTACTTTACGTACAGCCGCAACATCAAATCTCTCCTTTTCGCTAAGTGAAGGTATCGGATGTTAACATCAAATCTTACTGTATGGTATCGGATACCAAAATAAAAGGCAAGATTTGATGTTAGGAGCATCCAATATGTTAACATCAAATCTCGCCTTTTGCTTGAGTGAAGATATCGATGCTCCTAACAATTGCAACAAACAAGCATATCTCTCTCTTTTTATTTTCTACAAAGGTATCGGATGCTCAAGATTTTTTATCTGAGTGAAGGTATCGGATGCTCCTAGCAATTACAACAAGCAAGCTTAAGCATGTGTTGTAAACAATACCATAAGTTAATCTTATCTAAGTGAAGGTATCGGATGCCCATAACAATTACACAAGAAAGCATAAACGTGTGTTGCAAACAATATTGAGTGAAGATATCGGATGCTCCTAACATCAAATCTCGCCTTTTATTTTGGTGTCCTGTACAAAAAAAAAAGGATAATCTTACTTCTATGTATCGAATGTTAACATCAAATCTCACTTTTCTTAACTTAGTAAAGACTTAACTTGATCATGATGTCAAGGGATGGAATGAACAATATAGCAAAAAGAGGGGCCAAGTCATCTTAAAGTAATGGTTCCTTCACTAGGGATAGAATGTAATGATGTGTGCCAGGAGAGCCTAAAGCTGCTTGCTCATTAGTAAAGGACTAGTCCATATTCCCAAGGATAAACTATGTTTCCCTCATCGAATACTGCTATAAAGTGATATATATATATATATATATGCTTGCTTATTGTAATTGTTAGGAGCATTCGGTACATTCACTCAGGGAAAAGTCATCTTAAAGTATTAGCTCCCTCTTGTCTGGTACAAAATTTGAAGTTACTCTGATCAATTTTCGTCAGAAATCACTGACATGACAGTTCAGACATTATTGGCCATCATTAACGATTCTTGCGGAAGATTGGATGCTTCTTCAGCTATGGGCCTCGACAATGAGTGAAGGTATCTGATGTTAACCTGAGCAAGCAGCTTTATTGCTTTGATTGCTACTTTTTGTATAACCGCAACATCAAATCTTACCTTGTCCCTGAATGAAGGTATCGGATGTTAACATCAAATCTTACCACTATCGTATTGGAAACCAGAATAAAAGGCAAGATTTGATGTTAGCAACATCCGATACATTAACATCAAATCTCGCCTTTTCCCTAAGTGGAGGTATTGGCAACAAGCAAGCATATCTCTCTCTTCTTATTTCCATGAAGGTATCGAATGCCCAAGATTTTTTATTTGAGTGAGGTATCAGATGCTACTAACAATTACAACAAGCAAGCATAACCATGTATTGTAAACAATACCGATGGTTAATCTTATCTGAGTGAAGGTATCGGATGCTCCTAACAATTACAATAATCAAGCATAACCATGTGTTGTAAATAATACTGAGTGAAGGTATCGAATGCACCTAACATCAAATCTCACCTTTTATTTTGGTGTCTTGTACAAAATAAGGTTAATTTACTGCTATTGTATCAGATGTTAACATCAAATCTCACCTTTTTTTTAACTTGTAAAGACTTAACTTGATCATGATATTAAGGGATGGAATGACCATTATAGTAAAAAGAGAGACAGAGTCATCTTAAAATAATGGTTCCTTCACTGGGGATTGAACGTAATGATGTGTGGAAGGAGAGCCTAAAGCTACTTGCTCATTAGTAAAGGACTAGTTCTATATTCCCAAGGATAAACTATGTTACACTCAACTAATCTTATTGTGACAAAGTCAAAAGAAAGAAAGAGAGAGATATGCTTGCTTATTGTAATTGTTAGGAGCATCCTACACCTTCACTTAGGGAGAAGTCATCTTAAAAGTAATGGTTCCTTTAGCTACAGGCCTCGACGACGATTAGCAGCCGACAACCAAAAATGACATGGGCCGACGAGGTGGAGGCTATGAGGCCAAGGCTCAGGCTATCCCGGCAGAGCTTAGGGCATGCCAAATCCATGTGAGCTCAAGCACGACAAAGGCCAATGAGGCTCGATGGGGGTTAGGCCTCGCTAGCCCCATGTCATGGCCGATCACCTAGCTACCGGCCGTTGTGAGGCCCGCGACCAAAGGAAGAAGGAGAGGAAGAAGGAGAAAGGAAAAGAAAAAATTTAAAAAAATACAAATGAAAATTATAAGAGGAGTGCATGGAGGACATCAAATTCGATTTCCATACCGAAGGGTGAAAAATATTTGTAATTGATTTTCAAAGTTTCAGTGGAACACCAGAAACATTTTCCTGAAAAATGACTTGCTGGGAAATATTTTCCAAAACGCCTCATTTTTCGTGAAATGAAGTAAGCCTTAGACTAGAGTCAACTCTACTCATGTCATTTGGTGAAACAAGTAAACTTCAACGTCACATATCATTTTGTGACCAAATGTGGAAGTTTTGATTTTGTTGGAGACAGATAGAATGGAGAAAGAAACTATTTGCAAAAATTTTTGCTCTTGTGCTCAGCATGATTGACAATACAGGGGATTGTATGATTGGTATGATTTTTTTATTACTAGCTGCTATGCATATTAATATAATATCCTGTAAGTTAATCTTATATATGCAAAGAACACTAATTTACTCTAATTAGACAGATGTCATTAGTGTGGTTACTTCCAGAGCTGTTCTATCAGGTTAAGTCTTATAAATTATATTCTCTCATTTGTTATTAACATTATAAAACCTCATCTGAATTTCAAGGAAGACCACTTTTTTGCCCTCTAATCACTTCTTCTTTCTTCACATCCAACTTTTTTTTCCCATCCAGACATGATATAAACATTTTCTTGGTAAATGCCAAAACAAATTTATACCTTTTTTTTGTTAGTTTGCATCAACAATTACTAAAACTCACACTTTGCATTTGAGGAATGAATCCTAATGGAGAAAACGACGATAAGAGTAAAAAAAGTTAAAAAGAATGCAGAAAACCCCAAGAAAGTCCCAAATCTCCTTCAGGGAGCAAATGAACTCCAAATAAATCGATGAGAAAGCCCCAAATCTCCTTTAGGGAGCAAATGAGCTCCAAACAAATCAATCTTCCTTGAGGAGAGGGGGGGGATCGAGCAACATACAAAACCCTAATGCCCCAAATCACCTTCAACAAGCAAATGAGCTTCGAACAAATCAGCTTCCTTGAGAGAGAATTGACTAGCACAAACCCTAGAGCCACAAATCGATTCATGTGGAGGAACCAAGAGAGACATAGGGACACCTTAGGTGTGTCGACTCACAATTCCATGCCTGATGGAACATTGACTGGGGAGTTAGTGTAGGACAGATTGTCGGCGAGGCCATGGCTACCTGGCCTCACATGTGGCCATGCTTCACCAAGGTTTTGTGAGGCAAAGCTGCGTTCACCTACAGTGGCCATGGCCTTGCCTAGCTTAACTTGATAATTTCTGCATTTGCGATGTCATATCCTTGATTTTTTTTTTTTAAATATGAGATGTTTTGCTGAAATTTCTCCGCGAAAAAATATCTTTCACCATAATTTGCTCTTCGGCATTTAAATATGATAAAGGATCTTGTGGAGATCTTGGACAAAAGAGATCCAAATAGTCAGAAAATCAACATGTGAAACTCACAAAGATTCCGATAAGATTTCACTAATATTATATCAACTAGAGTTCAACTTGATGGAGAGATTTCATAAATACAACTCCAAGGGAATTGATATAGATGAGCTTAAAAGAAAATACACAAATATAGACCAAGCTAGAATTTGACTCGATGGATTGGTTTAGTGAGCACAATTTCTCTTAGAAGATAACAAATCAATGTACCCAAAACTGTGCCGGAATTTGACTCAACGACAAAATCTTGAATATGCTTCGATAATACACCAGAGCTTACTCGATGCTGCATTATTTGGAATAAAGATAAATGCCGAAATTTGACATCAACGATGAGAATCTAAAAGTTACAGCTAATGAAAATGAAGTGTTGTGCAATAAGAAAGATAAGATAAATTTGTTGATTTGTTCAGGGGCTTTTTCCGGTATATGCATGGTGGTATTTATAATGGTTGAGTAGGTAACTGCTCTTCAATAGTTGTGACTTTTTGCGCGCTGATAGCTGCTACGTCTATCATTTCCCACAAAAACTTTGACCCAGTCTTTAAGAAGTTATTTAGCTTCAAATAACTATCATGTACCAACTTTTGGACTTAGCCCTTTTGCTTGACTAGTCGTGTCCACGTTCTCCACCTTAGGGTCTTTGGTCAATGTCCCAGTAACTGTTGATAGCCTTTGAATCAACTAAATCTCTTTCATTCATGATAGCCTCTGAATCAACTAAATCTCTTTCATTCATGTGCTTGTGCTCACATCCATTGTACTTTATAGACTTTTTGGGCCATTTTTTTAGGGAGCTACCCCTTTCCTATTGTTAATAACTATTCTCCCCTCCGAGGAGGTTTTTCGTCTTCTTTGGTACTCTTTGAACTAAATGCTTTGGCAAGATAAATTTTCATTGGCACATACATTTATAGCTTGCTTTTACCCATCTTTGATATGCCCACTACTTGGATATCACAATATCATCCTTGCCATTTGCGCATGTGGCATTATTCCTTGCTGGTATCAATAGCTCACTTAATGCTTCTCATTGATCGACACTACATGAATTTCCATATTACATTGAGCACTTGCTCCCTCACAATATTTAGCTCATGTGATGGTTTCTCACATATTGCGACCAATCTCAAAAAATCAGCCTAATAGATACTAAGCCTACAAAATAGACTTAACTTGGGCCCTTTTAGGTTCATACCAATTGTGACCGGTTATCAGGTTCGATCTTAGTGTGATCCGATGGCGGATGTTGTGTAGCATGCAAAAAGAATCGCCATTGGTCTTTGTGGAAGGTAGATCGAAACCTTATCAAGTGATCAAGTGATACCGTTCGATCTATGCAACCAAATGTTAAGGTCTAAAGACTTGGTTACGTCGATATCTCCACTAACTCCTTACAGTATCGAGATAGAATTTTGTTTTAATGTGTTCATGCAGATGTGAGTATTTTTATCAATCACAATCAAACATGTAATGTGCACAATCAAGGAGTCAATGACATGCGGATAAACGCATCATATAACCCTAGTAAAGCCCTAAAATCCTAGAGAGATGTTTACTTAATGTTTGATTTTGGTTTTGGACAATTTGCATAAAATGAAAAAATCATCAATTTCAGGGGTTTTAAAAGTTGAAACCAGGGAAACAATAAGGCCAACCTAGCCATTTCCATTTCCTTTTTTTTATATGGTTTTATGGAATTTTGTAAAATTTTCCTGATTTTTTATTTTATTTATTTAATTCGAAAGTGCTCTGGACACCCGGCCCACACGACCAAGCCCGACTTGGGCCTCAAGAGCCCAGGTGGTCTAAGACAAGGCCACGCTCTGGGCCTGATTTAAGTTTGTATTCTTTAATGATTTCGAAAAAGAAGCCCAAGCTTCATTAATGTTTGTTCAATTCTCTCTTTATTGGGCCTTTTCCTCTTAGCCCCAAGCCAAAACCAAGCCAATTCACAAAACAGCCCAACTGGTAAGCCTAGAACAATACAACGTAAGCACTCAATCTGACATCTCCCAGAGCTCACACTCTCTTACTTTTCTTCTTTTATCCTTTTTTTTAAAAAATCTTTTTCAGGTTTCTTTTTATTACTCTTCTCCCCAGTCGTCTTTTCTCACAACTCCTCAAACGACGTCTTCAGAGAGACTTCGCCAGTAAAACAAAAAAATTTTACCTCCAACCGCCAACGCCAACGGCGAACATCTCCCGAGCCCTTTTTCACAACCTACCATTACAGCAGCCATAATAGGGGCTAGACGAATTACCTGAACGGCCACGAATCCGAGCCGATATCCGTTGATGATCATTGAGCACAGCTCCGACGAGGCTCGACGGGGATTGCGGTGGTGATGGCGTTGGCTCGGCCGCGGTGGCTTCGGCCTCCAAGCGCTCTTCTCCCTCTAGCTCTCGGCGGAGATCTCGTACAAAAATGAGTCTCAACCCACCTTTCCTTGAAAAACCAGATCTGTTCCTTTTTGTTTGTTCCTCCCGTTTCTTTTTTTTTTTTTTTCCTTCTAGCCGCCAGACCCTTTCTCTTGCTACCCTCAAGTTCTCACTCTGGCCGGTTTTCCTCTGGATTTTCCATGGTCAAACTTGAACCAAAATACATATAGGATCCTTAAATTTCTTCCTAGTCGCTGGGTCAAGTGGTTCCAAGTCTGACAAGGGTCAAGTGATTCCAAGTCTGACAAACCAAGGAGCTCTAGAGGCCCTCGAGTTGAGCTTCAGGCTCAACTTTTTTCAGATCCCAGACACCAAGAATGCGGTAACAGGCTCTCTTCTCACCATCACCCAACTCACTATAGTAATCCCTAGGGTATGAAACTAGACTCTGTTGAGAGTATTAGGTCCCATTTGAAATCCAAGCGGTGGATTAGTTCGATAATTTCTGGGGAGCGGCACCATGGACCCCAAAAATCCCTTCGGAAGATGTTTTCTTCTTTTGTTTCTCGGCTTGCAAAGTCAGCTGTTTGGGGACGCCGAAGGGCTCTCGTCTCGAACTTTTTATGGCTGGAAATGGCGGGTTTCACAAAGCTTACCCACCGAATTAAGCAAAGCTTTTAATTGGTCCTTGACCGCGTGCCGAGCCTGCCAACTGAGCTGCTTCACCAACTCTATGACTCAGCCAAATTTTTAGGCTTTTGCAACTGCTGAATGGGCTGTTTCGACTGCGATTTTCACGTTCTTTTAACAGCTTACCCCTTTGACCCAAAAAAAAAAAAGTTATACCTGGACAATTTTTTTTTTTATTGTTTTGAACATCTAATGATTTTCTTCCACCTCGGCCAGAGATCAGGCTGATTGGGCAGCTAAGTAGGATATTGTCGGGGCCAGGAAGTTGCTTACTCCGCCTGGGGACTCGGTTTTGGCACGTGTTTAAGTGCTTTAATTCATCATTTGGCTAATTGTTTTTATATATATTGGCAAGCTTATGTTTAGAAATTTAAGTCAATGACCAGACTTTGCAAGTTCCTTCTTCAAGTTTTGCAAAAAGTTCCCTCAAAGTTGGTCGTTTTCTTGCGCGAGAATGCCTAATTTTCCTTGCCTATTGATTTGATAAAAATGATCATCTAAGGGCTCAAGCAAATTTTGTAAAATTTGTGAATTGGCCAAGCATTTTCGCCCAACTTGTTGTTTCAACTATGTTGATATCTAAATTTTGACTAATCTTTTTATTCATTTATTTTGCATAAAAAAGCAAGAGTTATTTTTAGTTCCCACTAGAAATAATCAATTCATCATTCATTTTTAGTTTTTGTCATTCATGCATTGCATTTTGCTCTAATTAGACCGACGACAGGAGATTGAGCTTAAATTGACAGGTGATTGGATCAGAGTTCACATTGCAAAATTTAGCCAGCTATGGGGAAGATGTGCCCAAATTTAAGAGTCCATTAGGTCTATTTTTTAGCTTAATTCAGCCCATTCAAGTTTAATTAATTAGAAAAAGGCTTTATTTTTAATGTTCAATTAATCGTAAAAAGCCTAATTAAGCCTAATAATGCCCGGTAAGCCCATAATTGATTTGAGAAATTCGGCCAGCTTAAGTGCATTGGGCATGGCCGAATTCTCTGATTAATTTAAGGATTACTTGGTGCAATTTAGCCTTCAATTCTGGTTATGTTCTCAAATCGGGTTTATTTTGCAAAAACATAAAGAAGTTCAAGGATACAGTTATCATACATGGTCACTTGAGTTCCTCTTTCACGGCACATTGAGAGAGAGAAAACAAAACAGAAAGGGAGAAATTGGGAGAGGAGCAGGACTTCAAAGAAGAAAGGGACCATCGCCTGTGTCAATCCATTATTGCCTCTCACATTATATCTATTGTCCATGCGATCTAACTATCTTCTGCAGATTTTGAGCACCAGCTTGGTTCGTCACGCGTACTCCAACACGATTTATTGCATCCCAAACCGAGAAAAATACTCGCTGCACCCGCGAATTTAGAAGCATCCCTCGATGTAGTCCCGGTGATCAACAAACTCTACGAAGAACAACAAGTTTTAACGACAAGAAATTGCTGATCTGCTGCACCCCTTTGGACATCCACACAGGAGAGGGATGGATTCTTCATAAGCATAAGATATTTGCTTATGAAGAATCCGTCCCCTTGTGGTTCCACTTGCAGGAAAATACAAAGGACCGACATTAAAAAAAAGTCAAAGAAGAGCAATCCAAGGTTCTCTTTTGGCATACGTGCTTCACCGACAGAGTCCTAGTTCATCCCTTGAAGTCGGGTTGTTGCTCCAGCTCTTCTTCTACATCGCTTTAGTCCTTCAATCTTCGACCGCTGATCTATCACAACCATAGATCCAGCTCGTTGCCTCATCATCCTTTAACAACCTTTGCGGCCCGGTAATGACTCCTATCTCAACAATGATCCAGCGAGCGTTCCCAGAACTACAGGTTTTTGGCATGTCCTTGCAACTGTCCCGTAGTCTCCTTCATCCCTGTACATTGCTGGACGTCCGAGCACCACCCTGAAAGTCCCGCCAGACCACGACCTTCCAAAGCCACCCAATTGTAAATCCAAGTTGGAGAGCAAGAGGGTGATTCAAGTTCCACGTATACAGGGAGGCAAAGGAATAAAAGTCAAAAAGTGTGCGCCTAGGTCTTCTGATTCATCTTGCCCTCAGTGATATGTTATATCGGCAGTTTTATGCAAAGATGAGCTCATTCTCCATAACCTGCGACGAGACGCCTGGGAAAAGATGAAGTCCCCGGAGGCGGCAAAAGAGAAGTTCTGTTTTTGATTCATTATTTTATTTGCTCTGCAACACATTAAGAGAGTTTTTTTTTTTTTTTTTTTGGTCTTTCTCTAAAAAGGTCCATGGAGGAGATATGTGTAAAACAGGACGGAGTCTACGCAATTCACGACTACAAGAGGAGAGGAGTCTCGGCAAAATCATGCAGGAAAGAAGTTGAGGAAACCGAAGCTGCTTTGTGAATGCTGGCCACGTTGCTTATAGTATAGCTCATACCTTTGGCCTTTTCCCCAATTCCCAAAGGTCATTCACTCCCTTTGAAGAAGTCCAACGCCAGCATGTGAAGGAAGGCCCTTTGACAACCCCAACCGAGATGATCTGCAAAAGCGAATCTCAATGTTCGCCGTGAACAAAACTGAGCGCACGAGCTGCTGTCCACGGGAGCCGTCACCAGCCCCGATCAGTGTGTGTGACCCCCTAACCGTTCGCTCCTAAAACTTCGAGCTTGAATAGCAAGTTTAGATCAAGTTTTCAAATTAAGAAAGGCAATTGACATGATTAGGTAAAATTCTGATTTTTAGATATCGATATTATCTAGCTTCCCAATTTGAATTGCATTGCATATCTAACTTTGTTTTGCAGATTAAATTGTTTTATTTTTATTTTTTTAAGTAAGGATGTCAATCCTATATTTAAACTAGGCACTTATCTATAAGCAAGTTTGATTTTTTTTTAAATCTTATCTTTTGTCTATGTTTATCTGGTCTTGATTGTCAATTAAATTTGCACATTAATAAATAATCTTGTTCATAATACATGCTCCCCAATTGTGCCTTGTCCCTCGGAAAATGTACATTAAGACATTAATCCTCGTAAGTCATAATATCATCAATGTCTCGATCCTCCTGTCTCGATCCTCCTTGCTTCGCTGTCTGGCCAGGAGCTCGGCGACCTGGTGCTGTTCTGTTCACCAAAGAAACGTCAAGCCTTTCGCTGCTGAGATCGCAGAGAGACCCGAAAGAGGCTAAACTCCTGGTGAGGCTGGAGTGCGGGGTTTTGATGGCTTTTGTTGCTGATGGATTTGGTGGTGTTGCTGCTGATGTGCACCGTGCATGGTTGTTGGGTGGCGGAGCACGAAGGGTTCGGCACGGAGAGAGATGCGGCGGCGTAAAAGCAGAGCATGATGGGATTGATGGGCCGGTGGCAACGCGGCTAAGATGACGGAGGTCTCCAAAGAGTTGGATGGGAGGATGTGATGCAGACTGATTTCAAAGGCTGAGATTCCATTGAGTTGAAATTATTGTTTTGCTCGGTTGGCTACATCAGGAGTTCCTTGTGTTGGGCCACTAGTTGGGTTTGCGGGCATCTTGGAAGTAAGGAAGAATTTGTATGGATCTTTCCTTTATTTGAATGGTTGAACACCTATTGAATATCGATGGCCACGTTGCCGAATCTTTGAGAAATTAGGTTCACTTTAATACGATAAAGAGCAATGAAGTATACAAATAACACATTGAGACAAGTTGTGCACTTGACTGCATACATTAAACTTTAGTATAAGTATAGCTGATATCACAATTTAGAAGTCTTAAAACATGAGTACACACCATAATATTCGCAACTCACACTCAGTAACAAGTGCAAACAAAGATCACCACGAATGCCCTTGTCCACTAATAAGCCAGGATTATTCCCAAAGCTTCAGGGGACGGTAGAGGCGAGGCCAATAGGTGGATACAATCATTTCAAAATACAAGCCAGTATGTAAGATTGCGAACAATATGACAGGGATGGCAGCCAACAAAGTAATTGGGGTGTAAATCCCCTTGAATCTGTCACTCAGGACAATGGTAAAAGCAGAGCCGAATGACACCAGCATAAAGGCCAAAGAGAGGAAGAGAAAAGTGAGGCCCAATATCATCTTTGTTGGTAGTGAGTGGAGGAAATCTTCTGCCATATGGCGTGAAGTTAGGATACCCAAGAACATCAAGGTGGCGGTGACAGAGGAAAAGAGAGCGAGAGCGTCTGCAATCACGAATGCCAAGAAGGTGCCCTTTTCCAAGAACTTCGGCTTCCCATCATCGTTATTGCCTCCTGGTAATTGAAAAGCTGCAGCAAAAGCTACTGTAATAATGAGGGTCGAGACGAGGATACAAGATGACGATGTATCCTTCATCCATTGCCCTGCCTCTTTGAGCAATTGTCTGCGATTCTCTACAAAATTATCCCAGTTCAGACTTTTCGAAATAGGATTGATGCCATTTGGAAGCACCTCTGGAAAAATTAAGGACACCTATCAATATAAATAAATAAAAAGCACAAAAGGGTTGCAAACAAATAAGGTGAACCAACCTCAATTTTAAGAATTTTAGAAGAAGGATCGCTTGCATCATCCAGTACCTTCAGAAAATTGAAAGATGCCCATCAATGTAAATATACATTAAACAACACAAATGAGTGGTAAACAAATAAGATGAACCTACCTTAAACCACTGGAGTTCCCTCTGCATAAGAAAAGGTGCTCCACAAACATCTGTCGATTGACATTTTGGTGACCATTCTACTACTGTCTTCATCAGTTCTTCCTCATTTCATCAGTCAATAATGGAATTGTGCTGGGCGAGTTCACTAGTCTAAACAACTCCACATTCCGTCCTTTCACAACTTTTTTCATTAATTGTTCTGTGAAATTTGTATTCCATGTCAACTCCGGAAAATGTTCGAAACATAACTTGACAATTTCAGAGATTCCATAAGATGCAGCGTCAAGACAATCTCGGAAAGATCCTCAGGTTTTACACGAGTTTCCGTACAATCCTTCGCCTTCATCTTGGTAAGAACAAGATTTGCAAACTCCAGTGAGCATTTGTGCCTCAATCCAACCCTTTTGATTAGAAGTGCTGCACGTACAACAAATAAGCAATTTTCCGAATGATGAAGAGTTAAAAGGTTAAATAGGCTTTCACATTTGCGCCATGTTCTTATATATATGCAGTAGTAGAGAATCATATGGTAGTAATCGAGAAAGCAAACTTTATATGGTTTGACAATCAAAATGCATGCATCAAAGAACATATGGATCTATCCATGAACACCCAATGCCATAAGAAAAAGAGTTCTTTTTTTTTTTCTCAAAAAATTGGTAGATTAACGTCAAATCAATAGATTTGGTTTCTATTGATTATTTTTACAAATTCCCCCAACATATAATATAACATTTAAACTTAGAATTGAATCTTATTGTTACATACAAATTGAGAATGAGTCCATATTACTACCTATGATCTCGAAGGGACATACTACAAATTAATAGATTCAGCAGTGGATCAATAGATTAATCTCGATTGATTATTTTCACAAATTCCCCTAATGGATATTATACCATTTGGACTTAGGATTGAATCTTATCGAATCATATCATTACATACAAATTGAGAGCTAATCCATGTTAGAACCTACGATCTCAAAAGGATATACTTGAAATATCAATTTACACTTTAAACTTAGGGATCTCTAACCATGGATGAAATAAGGTCTTTCCCTGGTAGATACAATTGCAGTTTCGTGTACCTGATTTTGTGGCATAATTCGGGAGTGATATCTTGAACCGCTTAGATGCTGGTGTACCACCTTAAAGAGGAGACAAGCATCATATCAGCAAATTAGGAACTGACAATGAACAAAGAGATGTATTTTATAAAAACCAAATTTAATTGGGCTTAAATGTGCTAGACAACTTGATCCGTCAACCGTTATGACATGAGATCCAATTCTACAATTCTGAATAATTTTACTCGGCAATTGGACATTAAGTAAGATTTCTTAACTAACTTATTAATGCACGGCATACATCATGGTTTAGATATTAATTTGTGTATGTAGATGTAGTCCTTATCCCTTCACGTCTTTGTTAATGGGATCCCTGGATGATATGCTTTTTGGCTTCTTAGTCCATCCATTAAGCAAATTAACTGAAATACCTTGAGTCTTTGTCTCTGTGGAGTTGTCAAATGATGTATCGACCAGGCATAGAGGGATACCTAAAACTGAGAATAGATAGTCATTAGAACTCTATCTTCGTGGATAAAGTTGCTTGAGTTGTGGGCATCCGATAAATAAAGCGCAAAAAGCACCTACATTTGTCGATAAATTTTTCCCAAAAGGTGAGCCTAACTCCACTACGGAAGTTTGACTTCATCGTCGCCAAGCATTTCAAAAGGTCAATGTTTGACGCTGATCCTGGGCATTGGTGAGCTAAATACAAGGCTATGTCTTTGAGACACAACAACAAAAAGTTAATCCAAGTAAATAGTAAAGGAAATGATATGAGTGAGTGAAATCTTACCCAAATGGCCGGCCTTAATAAGCCGTGGCATGATATCACGTGACATGATATCATTTGATGGGGGGGTTTTGTACGTTTGGCTAGATACCAAATAACCTCCTTTTGCTTAGGAGCATGTTAGTAGCAATCCGCAGCGCATCCCATACGCTTTCAGGTTCAGCATCAACTTTTTTTAGTAATTCCTTTACCATTTTTATTCCGCCTTCAGAGGCAGCAAGGGGTAGCCTGACCTCAAGATCCAGTCCTGGAGGGGAGCGGTTGATGAGTTCCTTGACCAATTGATATTGTGAGGCTCCAATGGCAACATCGAGCACAGTAAAGGGTTTATCTTCTACGGTCATAACTTCGGCCTTCATTGCTTCGTGATCTTTATTGAGGATTTTCTCGACAGTTTTCCAATCACCTTTCTGTGCGGCTACAAACAATGGTCGATACTTTTCATTGACAACTGGTGTTTGCATAGCTGCACAAATTGCACGTCAAAAGTCTTTAGTCTTTCGTACTTCTATGAACAAAAACTAAAAGTTCAAAGTGACAAACCCTCAAGTCGTCCGCAACTAAAATGAGAAGCTTTATTAGTTGTTGAGCTTTCGGAACACATGTCTATATGAAAAATAAATCACAATTTGTTTGCTTTACATCATATAAACATGACTAGTTTCAGGCTCATTATGTAGATCATGAAATTCATTTTTTAAGATAGGTAATGTATCATGAATTAGTTTTTTAGGATTCTAACTTTCATATCTTGGACAATATTTCTCATTGCCATTGATCTTATCTATGATATTCATAAATTGTGAATATGTTCTTTTACACTTGGAAGTAAAAAAAAAAAGGTTTCCTTTTGGGGCTTTCTCAATTATGATTCAAGATATTATTCAGATTTTAAAAAAATTATGAAACATAAAAATTGAGTTGAAATGCCACATATGTATATGGTGAAATTTAAAACGTTTCTGATAAAAAAAATTCATAATGCATGAAACATAAGATTTAGGAAAAGTGAAAACTAAAATTTCCAAGCCACAAATCTTCAGGTGGTCCTTGACCATCTTGGGAAGCTTTAATAGTTACTTTGCCTTCTGAACTCACGTGTACATGAACCTCTTTGTCACCAAAAGGAGAAATGAACATAAAATAACCTCAGAAGAAAATAATCACATTTTGTACCGTTTAGATCATTTATACATGACTAGCATCAGGCACCTTCCTTTCATAGAATGTTTGTGCTACACTCATATGGTAAACTTTAAAACAAAACAAAAAAATGTTAGCGTTAACCTTTAGCTTTTGATTGATCCCTGATCCTCAGGTACACCTCAAACAAATTTGGTCTGCCCCCATCTTGAGAAGCTTGATCAAATGCCGTGCCTTCTGAACTTACGGGAAAGAAAAATAAACATAAATAACCTTTTCAAAATGTTTTGGAGCGAGAAAAGTCACAATGCATGAAAAAACGAAAGTTAAAAGTTCGAAATTACAAACCTTTAATCTTTGATTGAATCATGACCCCCTGGTAGTCTTCAGATGAAGTTGGTTTGGATCTGTCTTGGGAGGCTTTATCAATTACCGTGCCTTCTGAGCTTACGTCTACACGGACCTCTTTGGTACCAAAAAGAGAAAAGAACATAAGTAAATTTACAGAAATTAATTGGACTTTTTATGCTTTAGATCATCCATACATGACCAGTATGAGGCTCGTTCATTGCATGGAATTTTCTGTGTTAAACTTAGATGGTAACATTTTAAACAAATAAAGTAACATTAGATTTATTGGAATAATTATAATCAATTTCTATATGCAATTTATCTATCTCAATAATTTCATGTAAAAATATAATGGAATTATACATAAATGAAATTAAATGAATCAACTAAACCCTTTCGATTTCATCAACTAATACGATTTGTTGAAGTTATAATTCAAGAAAATTATATAAAAAAAAAGTCTTAAACCTATCGCAATTGTGTCAATTCAGTTCTAAATTTTTTTTCTTTTCAATTCAGTCCTAAACCTTTTGCAATTGTGTCGATTCAGTCCATCTGACCAAAATTAGCCAGCTAACACCGGCCATTCAGGGACACAAAATTAGCCAGCCGGCACTAATGAGGCCGACCTCACCCTGGCCAATGGGGGCAAGCTTCGCCTAAGGAGCTCATGGCTATTGCCTCTAGCTGGTCACCGAGGTTCGGCTATCGGCCGGAGGAAGAAGAGGGAAGGGGAAAAAAAAAAAAAAAAAAAATAAAACAAAAATATATGAGATTAAAAAAATTCAAAAAATTAATATTAAAATATTTGTCACCAAATGGTGCCCACATCAGTGTCGATAGCCAATTTTAGCTGGATGGACTGAATTGACATAATTAAACAGGTTTATGACTTTTTTGGTAATTTTTTCATTATTGTGTGGATGCAGATTCAGTCCTAAATTTTTAATTTTTCAATTTACTCTAAAATATTTGCGTGAATTTTCAATTAATCTTTCCGATAATTTTTGTAGGAAATCACTATATGGCGTCCAGTCATTATTGGCCATCTTGGTACACTAGCACGTTAGAGATTTCTATAAAAATTAGCCTGAAGGACTACATTAAAATTTCGCGCAAAGGTTTAGGACTAAATTGAAAAAAATTAAAAAATTTATAACTAAATTAACATCCGTATAATAAGTTTAGGACTGTTTGGATAATTTCCTTGTAAGTAACGAGACAATGATCGACAAAAAGCAGTTGTATCGTCATCACAACTATAAGGGAACTTGTGGAGCCAAGTCAATACCAAATTAGGAGATTTTGACTTTGAGTAACATATTTGCCTGCTGACTGTTTACTAGAGAGGATTAGTGCCCAAATTTCGTGGGGGTATTTTGGAAACGAAAGCAAGAAATTTGAAGATTTCCTCGTTCCAAATTTTATCTGAGGTTCTGCACAAGTTATCTTGGGTCCAACTTGCTAAGCAAAGAAATGTTAATTATCGACGAAATTGCCTATATCACCTCGATATTAACACATAAAAACCGAGTCTTTTCCAAAATTTCCATCGCCTTATGGGATCAAATCTGAACAACAAAGGAAAGATCAGAACAAACCTGCCAATGGTTCGGGAACCGAACTGCCAATGGTATCCATAGTGGAGTTCAAGCGTGCAAAAATCAAAAGCAGAGAAGTATTTTCGTGCGGTCGAAGTCCAATGTGAGATCTATTCTCGTGGATCTGCTCTTTTATACACATCGACTTGGGGATGGAGCCAAATTTCCAACTATAGATGATGTAACATTCTCTTTTCCTGAGTGACGACTTCATTTTCAAATTTTATGACGTCAAAAATTCTATTTATTCACAAAAGTGTGATTTGGAAAATTTACTTGGAAATTTTAGTTGGAAAGTTAATTAATGGAATCAGTAAAAACAAAGAGGAAACGTATTTTGCCTATGTCACGTGATGCCATCTCAATATCTTTATTTTTTGGCTTTTATATAGGTAGATTTTGAATAGTGCTCGTTAAGAAATATTGACGGAAGATAAATGTGTCTTATAGATATAATTTTGAGATTTATTTTGTCACAAAAATATTAGACGAAATATATAAAAAATAAGCATAATTTAAGGATTTCGGTGGCTTTGGCCGTTTTAAAAAAAATTAAAGATGGCCCGTGCATCATTGAACATGGACATGTCTGAGGACGTGTAATCACTTACGGAAAGTATTGAGGACCTTATCTTATATTTATTTTAAGGATTTCGGTGGCTTTTCCCGTTTAAAAAAAAAATAAAGATGGAACATCTTTCACGCAAGGACGTCTTTTCTGAAGCCACTTTTGGCCCGACGTTGGGCGACTTAGAAACGTCACTGAAGTCAAGGATGCGATATCCTTGCCAAGTCTTCTCCAAAATTTGTATGACGTCATTGCTTACATCCTTTGGAGGAAAGTTGGGTCTTGTCGTGACATGAATTGGGATACTTGCTAGGCGTCTCCACATGAGAAGACATGGTAGAGGGAGAGAGTGAAGCGTTTGCATGAATGAGATAAGTAGGGATCGAAGTTTCTAAGTAGGATCGAAGATAGAAGAATTCGATCTATTGACACATAATAAATTTCAGATTTTAAAACATGTAATAACAGTTTTAATTTTCAAAAATTAAAATTTTTTTTGACATAACCTAAAAATCGAATTTTAAAATTTGGAACGTATCTTTGTACTATTTTCATTTTATATTTTCATGTGATTCAGTGATATTGTGTGACGGTGTGCAATTTGAAACTGTTAAATGGGCAGGATTCAAATTTAGATGGAAAGTTAATCAATGAAAACTAGCTCATATTATAAAAAAAAAAAAGTAAAGTTGAAACGTTTTTCACGTGCATTGGGGGATAGAGACACAGACGTGTCCGAAAAGCACAATGACGCATGAAATTATTAAGCACCTTTATCTTCTCTCACCGTGACTCCCCGTGGGCGAGTCACAAACCCTTTTTTGGCCCAACAATAGGCGGCCTTAGAGTCTGACCCAAAAAAAATGAATTAAGGACAGGCGGCCTAGAGATGTCATTGAAGTCAAGGATGGTGCCTGAAATGGCCCAACAATTGGCGGCCTAGAGTCCGACAAAAAAATAATAATTAAAAAAAAAAAAAAGAATAGTCGGCCTAGAGATGTCATTGAAGTCAAAGGATGGTGCCTGAAAACCTCGTGCCGCAAAACCTTGTGCCTCGCTCACAATGGCAACCTCAGTAATTTCTGGCCCAAAAATAGGCGGCTTAGAGTCTGACAAAAAAAAAAAAAAAGAATAAGAATTGGCGGCCTAGAGATGTCATTGAAGTCAAGGATGGTGCCTGAAAACCTTGCGCCTCGCTCACAATGGCGCCTCAGTAATTTTCATGAACTTCGAGGGTGGGCTTTCTGTGAATTACCATGTTGACCATCGCTTAGAATACTTAATTACCGTGCATTAATTTCAATTATGGATACATTTTGGAAACTTTGGATCGAAGTTGAGAATGGTATTTCATTTTGAGAACTTTGCTAGCATGACAGTTTTAGTGACCATGAGAATAAGAGCATATTGTGAGTTACAAATTCTTGAAAATTTTCAAAATCGGTGAGCTCTTTGATGGCCTTTCTTGGGGAAATTAGAGAAGGATTTGCCCATCTTTTGCTAATTATGCTTGAATATCTGAACAAACAACTTGGATCAACCTCTACGACCTAGATATCCAACTTAACCTGTTTTCTTACCTACATTTGGCAATTTACTTTTTATTGGGGGGACATGTTTTCCTCTAATGTTGGAAATGAAATGAACTTCTCCTATCGAGTTATGATTAGAGGTTACATGATTGAACATTACCCATATGTTGCTCTAATAATGTAGAACGACATAGAAAAATAGGAATGGAAAACCAAATCAGCCCCCCCTCTCTTTCTTCCTTTCTCTCTCTATAGGTTTAACCATGGCCGGCTACACCATCACTGCACTGCCTCGCCACATCCGTTGGCGTCTCTACCGTGGGTCCCACCTACCCCGAGCAAGTCGTAGCCGAAAAACCCACTTGGTGAGGACGAACCGTGCAACATAGATTTGATGCCCTCCGAGTTGTTCCTCGAGTTTCGAAAAGAATTTTGCTTGTCTTTGCATTGCCACATATATGAAGTTCGTTCTCTGCCAAGTGTGATAGGACTCGACGAATGAAAAAGGGTGATCTAATGGCTAAATTTTGTTGAGAGAGCCGTGGAAAGATGCCATTTTTTCCGAAGGCTTGGAAGGGATGAATTGTTTCGTTCTAAATTTGATAATTGGATGTGTTTCTTGACTAGGTAATTGGGAGATGCACTTGATCACCGGTTACATTTTTGCTTTCTGCATAATATGGGGAAATCTGTTTTCTTCATCTTTTTCTGTTTTTTGTTTTTTGTTTTTTTTGTTCGGTTGGGAGACTTTTGGCCACTACCACGCTACAAAATCATGGAATTGCTACTCTGATTTTCACTTAGAAAGGTGTGGCATCGCATCACAAACAACTTGTTGGATTAGTATCCATAAGTTGTCATCATCTTAATATCCACCGAGTCTATACGTTGGAGTCTATTTTGTCTAGCAAATGGAAATTAATGGTTCAATTTGAAAGGAAGTATCAAGCCACACCAAACCACTGAATCTAGCTCCTACTTCACGTTACATATTCATATGGCATCATACTTCAACCCAAGCATCCTCGATTGCATTGATTGGTCAAAAAGGTTGCAATGTTTAATTGAGTCAGTGACATCAAATCGGCACTCCACGTGATACATTAGGAATTTTTCGGGTATGTACACTGCAAGTGCCATAATTTTTGTACGACGCTCACTTGAGTGCCATAACTTTTAAAAATCAACCATTTGAATGTCATTGCTTATGTGAATACCGGAAAGCTGACATAACAGCCGGAAAAGCTAACGTGGACGCCGAAAAAAGCTGACGTAGCAACTGAAAAAGCTGAAGTGTCACTAAAGTGAATGATTTTTAAAAGTTATGGCACTCAAGTGAATGAAAAAAAAGTTTATGGTACTCAAGTGAGCGTCGTACAAAGTTACGGCACTTGCGATGCACTTATCCCGGAATTTTCCAAAACAAATCCACTTTTGAATGGTAGATGCCCAGTTAGGTTTCAGTCGATTCATCCACCACCAATATTTAGGGCATGAGCCACTCGTGATTCCAGAGCACTTTTACGAGTCTGTGGAGCATCTATCCAACTCTTGATTCCGGAGTCACTTTTGATTCATACATGAGATCTTGTTACGGTCCGGCCCAACTCTAGGAGAAAAAGAACTTGTCTCATTGTCCTAGAATGGACACCTGCTTTGATGCTATATCACATCATCTCCTTTCTCAAAGGGGAAAAGAAAAAAATATCAACATGTCAAAAAAGAGTAGCTACTAATGGCTTGCATAACAACGATTTTCATTCTCTGATTCTATTTTTCAAAATAAATATAAAAAAAAAGATGACAATCATATTTGGTAACATAAATGATTCTGATTTTAATTTTGTTCCCGGAAACAGTTTTGGGCAAAAATAAAAACAAAAAAAAGTTGGTTCTAGAAAAAAGAATCATTTTTTAGAATCACAAAACAAAATGAAATTCCACATCTCTCATTTTCCCTTTCAGTTCTCTCATTACCTTTTCCTCAAGCTAAAACAGAACTAGTTCTCATTTTCAAAGAAAAATTTATCATATAATAAAATATAAAATTAAAAAAGTTCTAAAAACTCAGAAAAAGGCTAAAAAATCAGAAAAATTCCAAAAAAAAATCCCTAAAAATAGAAGAAGCTTAGATTAGGCTACTTTGACCTCATTTTCATAAATTTGGGCCTATATTTCCTAAATTTCATAGATTTTGTTATTTTTTAGGAAAATAATAAATGCCTTTGAAATTAAACCTGAACCACATTTCTCTAATCCCTTAGGACTTCATTAAGATTTTATGATGTGATTTATTAATGCTATGATTCATTGATTGCACACTTGATTTCATTAGTTGTGATTTGTCTAGATTTAGGTACTTTAGACTTAGTCCAGTTTTAGAATATTTGGAAAAGACAAAACAACCCGCATGAGCACTTAATAGTAGTTTACCTCATAAGTTTAAAAATAAATTGAAAATTTGCATGGAACATGTTTAGAAAATACTCAACTTTAGTACGAAAGGGCGTCAATGAAAATACCGATATAACCAAGTTCTCAGACCTTAGATTTTTCTAGTTGCATAGAATTAAAATGGTTTCTCTAAAGTTTTCAGTCTACCTTCTTCAAAGACTAATGGGGACTTCATTTACATGTACACTTGTACATGACATGATCACACCAAGATCAAATCTGACATTCCCTCCTTGAGATTTGGTATTGGTCTAGGAGGGTTGAACTAATATGAAATCACACACTAACTTAACATGATCTCTCATTTTTAAGCTTAAAATGACTCATTGACACGGCAACTAGATGGAATAGCACGAAAAAATATTATATGTAATATATTATATAAGATAATTATATGAATAACTTTAATTAATTCAAAATCTAGGTTGAAATTTCACAAAGTAACTATGTAATATTTAACTTAAATGAAAAAATTGAGAAGAAAAAATTATTCTAGGAACAAAATTTTTGTGGCAGTTACCAAACAAGTTT
>JAGVVM010008588.1:0-15892 GCA_019149425.1 Psidium friedrichsthalianum
AACCGATACTCCTTCCCCTATACGATTACCCTAGGAGATTCACAATTGAAATTTCAGCCTTATAGATAATGCACAAACCTTGAATATATATATACCATATAATACATACATACATAATACATACTATACATACATACACACACACATCTATGTATAAACAATTAATTTTAAATATTTGTACCAAAATTCGCTCAATCATGGAATATGAATTTTTAAAAGATCAATATTGGATTTAGATGCGGGAAACTTTTTTCATCAAATAGTTCAGCCTCCGGGCATTAAAAATAGAATCTATATGTCATGGGAACAATTATTTTAAACATTGATTATCAAACTTTGGCAATCGTGGAATAAAACTTTGTAACATTTAAATTTCTTTTTGTAGCTTAGAAGGCATGAGGATTCATTATTATGTAGTACAAAGTAATTGGAATTTAACCAGATACAAAATTTAACTGTGGAATTAGACGGATATTATTACCTGCCATAAAAATCTTTAATCATTCATTGCTTATATGGTAGATAATCCATAAATAAATGATTATTTAGAAATATTAATAACAAAAATAGGGGCAATCATGGGGTACATGATTTTTAAAACATTAAAATTTTTACTACTGGAGTGGTCTTGAGAGAATCATTTTTAATCAAATAACATATATACTGGACTTTGTCCTCATAAATTGTGAAGCACATGGAATAAACCTGTTAAGAGATCTTGTGATCGTTTCATCTAATTTTTATATAAATGTTCAAATAGACAGAACCCGTACATGCATTAAAAAGTTTTCTTAGATATCGATTTTAGAAAGCCACTAAAAAATACCCAGGAGAACTAGAGATGTAGAGTTAGGTATTTGCTAGAGAGTAGAGTTAGGTATTTGCTTAGTTAAATATCTACTCGCATTAGAGGTTTCCTAAACTGACTATCAAAAGCGAATCACTGGCAATAGCTTGCATATTAGCGTGTTACGTGCGTCATCCTTTTTTTTTTTTTTGGGAGTGAAGATGTAAATATTATAGAGCAGATGAAGTATAGCAGCTTAGGGGCATCCTCCGCATTACAAATAGAGCGAATATTCAAAAAGATGGAGGTTAGTGAAGTGTCCACATAGTAGTCAAAACTACATTCGTCTGAGAAGGTCGAATTTTTAGTAAAAAAACACAAAATTTGAAACGAGTGCGGCGCTACCTCTTAAATTTTTATGCCACTTGGCCAAAATAATAATGGTTTATCAGTTAATTATTTTGAAACTATCTCGGTTGCGCTCCATCCAAATACAATATATGGTTCTGTGAGGAAAATGATACCTTTAGGAAGTCCCGCCGCCAAATCTTTGCCCGTTGTTGCCTTAATCATCCATGACAGTTCCTCATTGAATCCCCCTAAGAAACGCACTAATTCCCATGTTGCGCAGGATACTGCGCCAGATGTTGCCTGTCCACGAAAACTAGAGATAAATGTGCTCTGTCTTCTTATACTCGCCCTACAAAAGTTACGTGGGATATCAAATGAAATCCTCCCACGTGCTATGGTTCTGTTGTTCGCAGTTTATCTCTACAAACTAGCCAACAAATAAAGTTGTGTTTGTTAATGCTGTTGCTCCAAATTAGGTTGTTAACACTCTACAGTGGCCTCCCATGCCTGAGTTCATATAATATGTCGGATAATAGTATTGTGAGCTAGATGTAACTAAGGTAAGAAAGGTTGCAATTTGAGGAGACATTGCCCCAACTCCAAGCCTACTACCCCTTAGGGGTATCAATGGCAGAGTCTCACATAGACCCACCCGGCCGAAACCAAATAGTGCCAAACTCGGCCCGGCTCGGGCTGACCGAGGACCCAAAATCATCAGGACAATCCAAGCTATTCGGGTCGGGTGGGTCCGGGCCGGGCCAGTTTGCTTTTGTGTATTGTTTTGTTTTGTTTTGTGTTCTATATAATATGATTATTATTATTATTTTATTATTATGAATAAAAAAATATTGAAGTGGGTGAAGAAACACAATGCTTTAGGTCAGACCAAGTTGTAGGTACGATCAAAGCAAAGGGAGAGAGACCACCACCAAATGCACACAGCACCGCCCTACTCATCTCACTACCCAATTCGCACCTGGACAGGAAAAGTACGGAGAGCTCTCAGGGTACGGAGGCTTTGCCGTCGTGTTCGTTGACAAATTCATCTCCTCATATCTCGCGCTGTCCTCCAACCTTAGACCCCCCTCACTTACCTCGCCGCAATTATCTCGACGGTTTTTGTCTGTCAGGTTTGCTGGTTGATATGTTTTACATATGCTCGAGGGACTTTCTCTTGTTTCTTGTCTGACCAAGACTCTTCTCTTACGCCACTTGAGTCCGTGTTCTGATGGCTCTCGCAGTGTGCTGATTTTCAGGTTTATAAACTGGTGCAAAAGCAGCAATCTTTGTTCCGCGAGTGAATTTGTTCTCTAAAAAGCTGTTTTTTCCCGTGATGCAGGTGATGGAGGTTTCGTACACGATTCGCGGACCAATAAAAGGATGGAAGTACTCGTTTGGGAGCTCTGAAGTGGCGAATGAGATCCATCACTCCCTTCTCTTTTGTCGCTTCTTCAGGTCCCTCTTTCAAGCTCACGGACCCACTTGAGCCTTCATCTCAAGATCGAGGCAAATGAAGGAGAAGGGGCAGAGGTGAAGTTAGGTTGGGGGGCCGCTGTTCCACGAGTTTCAATAATACCGGACTGTTTCAAAATAGTACCGAAGCAGATGTAGTACGATATGTTTCGAAACAGTAACAAGGTCGGCCCAAAAATTTCCTAAATTTTCGGCCGGGTTGGGTCGGGCCGGCGCGGGCCTTTTTGATAGCTCTACTACCCTCATGTCGAGCTGCATAATTGGGGTGCTCCTGCATTTTGTATTGTGACCCCAAATATCCAATTTCACATATATATACATCTGTATGGATATTGAACACGTGGAAAGTTATATGCTAGTACAATATCTTTGAATGAGCTCATCTTACCCGAAAACTTCGTCATTTAATATTTTTTTTTCCACTTTTATCTATGTACATATAAAGATAAATACTAAACTCACGTTGAATTTCTATGTTAGTCTAATTCTTGAATTAGCTCATCTCACCCTAAAAAATGAGCCCCTAGGTGTCGCGACGCTCCCGAGGTGTGAACCTTGAAGGAGTTAGATGGATCGATACTCAGCAGTTCTCCACAACAACCAAGCTGTCATCAACATCACTACCGTCCCGTTTTGTGACAAGCTCATTTGCGAGGCATGGGCATTTGAACTCGAGGCTGATGAGCTATGCAACATCAGCTTCGTGCTCACAAGGGCACGGCAAGCCTCATGAGCTCCACAGCAGAGCTTGGCCATAGACACACGAGCTCTGCTACAAAAGCTCGGCCATGGCCACTTTTGAGAAAAAACCAAAACAAGATGAAGAAAAGCCGAAGATGAAGGAATAAGGAAGGAGGGACAGAGAGAGCCTTTCTCGACCCAAAATGAACCTAATGGAGGGAGATTTTTGGGTCTTGATGTGGAGATGAAGAGAGGAAAATGATGATGGGCCAGCTCATTTGAGAAGAAGAGAGTGAGATTGAGTGCAGATTATATTGTGTGATTGACAAATATACAATAAAATCATCAAATAGAGAGTGTCAAACGAACGAGCAACATCTAATTTATGTTATTAGGATCATATGCCGGACGATCCTACCATCCCTTTGTTTCTTAGCAACCAACCTGAATCGCTGAAAACCTCACCCTTAGCTGGGATGACGGACGGTCCTGTGATAGCATAAGATCGCTATCAATTAATTGTATTTGTTCATGCTCGATTTTGGTTTTGGTAGTTCAACATCATGATATAATTAATTGAAATTTCAAAAAGGAAAAATCTCCATACCCCATTTCCCATTTGGCCATGCAGATTCCCAGTTGGCGACGCTAAGAACCAGACCACCTGGCGTTGGACACCCCAAAAGTACTTCTTGGCTTCATTTTTCTTTTTCGGGGGTGCGATGACACCAGAAATACAAATTACTACATGCTACGATGTCTGCCATCTAATAAATTAGACATCGACAAATGGCTCGTCCCTGTGGGAGGAGGGTCATAGGTGTTGAGAAGATCCCCTTGATTGACTCCATTCCTTGCTACGTAGTCCGCACAAAAATGTAGAATTTTACTTCTTATTTAATTGTTATCCAAGAAATGTAATTATCATATATGCGATAATCCTGGACAAGACACGACATTGTACTTACAGTGCACTATACGAGCATAAAATTAATCTTGAAGAAGATTAACATATTTGATTTCACGTTAGCTGATTTTATATATCTCGTGGAAAGTAAGTTATTAGCCACATTTGATATGGAGCCATTGCTTGAATGAAGGGATATACAAATAAATGGCTGGGGTTGTAAAAAACTTCATGGACACGGAAATTTATATATGATTTATTCCCCAATCATCTCATAAACAAAGACATGAAGCACGTTACACACACACACACACACATATATATATAGGTATATATATATATATGCAGAAAAGAAGGATATCACAAGTATCATAACTTTCGTATGACGCATATTTAAGTGTCACAACTTATTCTTTCAATCATGTGAGTGCCATAACATATGTATGGAGCTCATCAGTACTATTTTTTCAATCAATTAAGTGCTATACAACTTTTGGGAAAATTACAAAAAAAAATCATAAACCTATTACATTTGTGCCAATTTTAAAGTCCTAAAACATTTTTTCTTTGTCAATTGATTTATAAACCTTTTGCAATTGTATCAATTTAGTCCTTTGCTGGCTGATTCTAACATGTGTCACAACCTAAAAATCGAAGTTTTCCAATCTTAGGTTAATAGATTACCAAGTTAATTAATTAGATTAATTAACTTAGCTCGAATTCTCTCAAGTCCTATCAATTGTGACTTATGGTTCAAATAATTATCTTACAAAAGATTTTAAATTTTCGGAGCCGCCACTAATCTCTTTTTTGATAGGTCGATTAGAAACCTAAGTAAATTAGTGAGAGAACTAAATTACTTTTGTGAACCAAAGATTTTAAGTTCAAGACTTGGTTACATTAATTTTTTCAATTAATGCCCTTTTTGTACCAATTTCATGAAAAATGTTCAATTTGGCAATTTTGATGAATTCTCACTTGAAGTTCAAAGGTGCAATTTTTTAGGAATTTTTTTAATGATTTTTTTTTTGTTTTTATGAATGAAATTAAAATTCAAGTTGCAAAAATTTAAAAGATAATTACCACTATTTCTTTCGAATTAAGTTTCGATCTAAAGGCTAATAAATCAACCCTAAAATTCGAAATACCTGCTATGGAAATAATTCTATCTAAAGCCTGATAGATAGACTTATTTCCATGTATGCTGTTGCGGATTAGGAAATTTTCCTAATCCGTTACATTTTGAAATATTTTGGATATCTTGGATATATTCATGAGATTTTAATTATCACAATATTATCACAAAGATTCCGAAATATTCACAATGAATGCAATCCTTCCAAGTTTAGATAGAAGATATATTGCAAGATATATTCCAGATTTTTGATTTCCAAAATTAATCGTGCAATCTTCCAATTCAAGCAATTAAATGTTCTAAACTTTCAATGCAATTTTTAAGATATGCAAAATTCAATCAACCATTGATGCAAAATAAGCAAGTGAATATCCCAAGTTTCAAATTAGGAAATACCTAAAATTGTTTTTCGGTTTTGATTCACACCGAAACTTGACGATCAAGCCTTGCACTATGGAGCAAACAGTGCGGGAACTTCCACGGATTAGCTCGATGGGGAACTCTAGCGGTTGGCCAATGGATGAAACCAAAACAACAGCCGTCGCAGGTCCAGGTATGGTGGTCAGTGGCGTGCTTGAAAAGGGTAGTCTAGATCGCGAGGTTTGAACTTTTCTTCGTTGAACTCAAATGAAAATTGAAAGCCAAGCCTGTTCGTGTGTCTCTTTTTGTGGTTGAATCAGCAGTAAATGTTAGGCTAATTTGGAGTAAAAATAACACTTGGACAGTCCCCAAACCTTGACCAAAACAGCAAAGACTTTCTGGATATTCAAACGACAAAACCAAGCCCACTAAAGCACCGATCTATAGAGGAAAAATTAGGCTGGACAGTGACAATTAAGCACTGAACAGCAGTGGGTTCGGCACTAAATTGTCGCACAAAGGGACCTCAGACAGCAGGTGGAGGAACGCAAACCAATAGCGAGCTTTCAGGCGGATGAATAAAAATTCGGTAGGGGGGATCGGGCGAGTTCTAGGCTGAGCAGCGGGGATTGAAGACTGATGCCATGTCGAAGCTGGTATCCAGTTGATCATTGATGTATTGTTTCATCGAGATCTAATCCAAATCACGATGTCATTTTCTTATTCCTAAATGGGCCTTTTTTCAATTCTCTTAGGTTTATGCTCTACTCCGAGTAAAAAAGTCTGTCGTCAGTTCTGGTATCAGGCTTCGGGAATAGTTGAACGACGGGAAAATTTAGGTTTACTAGAAACCGAAGTCTCTCCTCCTTTGCTCTCTGATGATGGGCCTTTTATAGGCGAGGACAACTAGGGCCCTCCAGAAAGGAACAAAATTCTCCTTCCTCTTTTGTCAATATGCCCGTATAAAATAAAATCTTCTAAGATATCAATTCTTTTGGACCTTCTCACTTCTGCTCTTTTCTTACCAATTCTTTTATTCATCCCATACCATAATCATGGTGTAAATATAATATGTGCTGAATATGGCCAGAAAAAAAAAAAAAAACAAGTGCCCAAACCGTGAAAGAATATGCTTTTCATGGTCTCGAATTTTTAGAATATCCATAGGCTAGGCATAAGTGATCTTTGGCCACGCTAATTTAGTCCAATTAAGCTCGCAAATCCCCTTTTTGACCCTGTCCGCTAGTCTGATAAAAAAAATGTAATGAATGCAATGCATTCTCCCTTTTTTTAAAAATTAAAATTAAAATCAAAATATGAATGATGAGTTATTTTGGTAGGAATTAAAATTTAACTCCTGATTTTTTGTAACAAGCAAAATTTAGGTGTCAACAACATGGATCATTTTTATAGTATTTTTTTTCCCTACTCGTACTCCTACTGTGGCTGGCAAGGGTCTTGGGAGCTCATTGGCCACTAAGTGAGGAACGTGAGGGCAATAACCAGTGAGCTCCGGAGACCCTCACTGGCCACAATAGGAGTAGGAAGGAAAGAAAAGAAAGAGGAAAAAAAATTGAAAATATTATTAAAATTATTCACATCATCATTGGTGACATTTAGGACTAAATTGGCAAAACATAGAAAGTTTAGGAATAAATTGGCTAGTTCTAGAACTGAATGGACAATCTCCTCCAAGGTACTTTGAGTGCATTTGGTTAACAAAAATGTTCTAATGAATACTTTTTTTTGGTCATCTTCCATTTTCATGATAATATGTTTGGTGACTGAAAAAAAATAGGAGCTTTCACCATGAATGTAAATTATAAAACCATCGTTAGTGCCCTGTACAGGACAAGGTCAATTTTGTTCGTTTAGTTTTAAGGTTCAAAGTCTAGAAAACACAACCAAAATTTCTGCCAAACGTCCTTCATAAAGAAATTTGGAAATGAAAACAAGAAGTTGGAGAGTTTCCTTTGTGTACCTATAGTCTGCATAGAGGTGTCGAACAAGTAGGTTGAGTCTAATATGATCCGACCAATATTAATACATTTAACCTGTTTTGACCCATTTTCTTACGGTACAAACCCAATGACCCATACTTGACTCGACCCATACCCAACCCAACCCATACCCGACCCAATCCGTCCAACTTAAATACTTTTATATTTAGCTAAATCATGAAAATTTTTTGTTTTATAATTTGTTAAGAAAAATGATATTGTTAAAACACTTTCATACAACTGAATTTATATTTTTTTTATGCAAATGATTTTTTAAATTAAAAATAATTTTTACGATTAAAAATTATTTATTTATTATTATAGATTATTTTTAAATTTTTTAGAAAATTAATTTTTATTATTAAACATTATTATTTATTTTTAAAATATTCTATTTTCTTTACCTTTTCCTCTAGTGGCTGGCGAAGTTGGCAGTCAGTGGAGGTTGACAGGGGCGTCGGTAGAGGTCAATGGTGGGGACCAATGACATTACAACATCAACATCAACATCAACATCAACATCACCTTTATCCCAAATCAGTTGGGGTCGGTGGACTAGTGACATTACAAAACACTTTTTTTTTTTTTTTAAATTTTCACTTTCTTTGTTTAACTTATAAAAATTAAAAGAAAAGGTATTAAAAAGATAAACTAATATACTTGAGTTAATGCCCATTTATAAGTGGGTGCTTGGAAAACTGTAACCCACGGGCCAAAAATATGTTGAAAATAGGTAAAAAAAAAGGGGGGGGGGTTGAAAATGGGTTTGTGAAAGACCCAACTATAACACATATTGTTTGAGCTTTTCTTTTTTAAACCCATATACAACTCATATTTTAATTTTAATGTGACCCATATTTGACCCACTTTCATAAATGTAGGCTACAATATGGGTCTTTGACCCATGTTGATAGCTCTAGGTCTGCATGAAAGCTGCCTCTTTAGAAAGATTTCACCTTAAATCAAATTGAAGTTCTTTGCTTTTGCTTTGGGCTCGACAAAAGTGAGGTACTGATTTTGCTGGTAAATTTATACGATTGAAGACTTGCAAATTATGTTGCCCAGATAGCTTTCCAAGCCCAAGAAACATCTTTACTTGGTAAAGACTCAACTTGATCACGGTGACAATGGATGGAATAAACTCTATAGTAATAACGAGGGACATGGTCATCTAAAGTAATGGTTCCATTACTAAGGACTAAACCTAATGATGTGTGGCACTAGAAGTCTACTATATATTCTCAAGGATGAAATTTTTTACAATCAAATAATCCAACCGTTGTAAGGTAGGGGGAAAAGTGCTTGCTTGCTATCATGGTAGAAACCCACCTTTACTTTAAGGAAGGTACTTGTGTATAAGGAAGGAGTGACCTCCCCCTAGGAAGATTCAAGCTCTTTGATGATTGTGTGTCTTACCCAATTTCTACCCACATTTGATCCACTTTCATAAATGTAGGTTGAAATATGGGTCTGACCCATATTGATAGCTCTAGGTCTACATGAAAGCTGCCTCTCTAGAAAGATTCTACCTTAATCAATTGAAGTTCTTTGCTTTTGCTTTGGGCTCGACAATAGTGAGGTGCTGATTTTGTTGGTAGATTTATACGATTGAAGACTTGCAAATTAAGTTGCCCGAATAGCTTCCAAGCCCAAGAAGCAACTTTACTTGGTAAAGATTGAACTTGATCATGGTGTCAATGGATGGAATAAGCTCTACGGTAATAATGAGGGACAAAGTCATCTTAAGTAATGGTTCCATTACTAAGGACTAAACTAATGATGTGTGGCACTAGAAGTCTAGTATATATTCCCAGGAATGAACTTTTTGACAATCAAATAATCCAACCGTTGTAAAGTAGGGAAAAAAAAGTGCTTGCTTACTGTCATGGTAGAAACCCACCTTACTTTAAGGAAGGTACTTGTGTATAGGGAAGGAGTGACCTCCCCCTAGGGAGCTTCAAGCTGTTTGATGACTGAATATCTTACCCATTTTTTACCCACATTTGATCCACTTTCATAAATATAGTTTAAAAAATGGGTCTTTGACTCATATTGACAGCTCTGAGTCTGCATGAAAGCTGCCTCTTTAGAAAGATTCTACCTTAAATCAAATTGAAGTTCTTTGCTTTTGCTTTAGGCTCAATAAGTGAGGTGCTGATTTGCTAGTAGATTTATATGGTTGAAGATTTGTAAATTAAGTTGACCGGATAGCTTTCCCAGCCCAAGAAGCAACTTTACTTTGTAACGACTCAACTTGATCATGGTGTCAATGGATGGAATAAACTCTCTTTGATGACTGAATATCTTACCCATTTTGCATTCTCCGTTTACTTCGTTGTTGAAAGACTCTCTTGACCAGGCGAGCAACCCAATGGCGACGCACCAAGTGAGAAAAAAGGAAAGTCGAATCATGCAGAACCGTCAGCAGGCACATGTTCAAGTTCCAACCAAGAAAAAATGTGGTCTTAAAATATTCTGGAACTTGTGTTTTCTCATGGTTCTTTTATTTGCTTTATCGTCGGAATAACATGTATTGAAGATGTCCGTGTAAGCGTTGGATCAGCTCCTTCTCAATCCAGACCTGCTCCAGGTGCATTATCCTCGAAAGAGTTATTTCATTGTGAAACTATTATTTGGGGCGGATCTTGATGAAATTGTTCGTTTCATCCATCGTGGGAATATCGGAAAGCATAGTGGCTCGACACTATTACCAACCACTGTTGGAAGCTGATTCAGGGGCAATTGGGAATCTGCGATAGGATTTTTCGAACGAGACTCTGATTCAAAGAGAGCGAAAATAACAAGCAGATCAGAACCGTGCTTCACATAGCCGCTTTGAGTGCACAGGACCAATTTTTGGAGAATATGGTCGAGCTCTTGTGTCCATAGCCGGTAGCGCTTGAAGAGGCTGATTGTGATGGCCGCACAGCCCTCCACGTTGTTGTCCTGTGTGGAAGAATAAAGATGGTAAATGCATTAGTTAGAGGTAATCCTAAGTCGACGCAACTTCTAGATAATGAAGGCGTGTCCTTGGCAATTGTCTGCTGGGGACGCTTCTTTGCACAAGGATATTGCCTGGTTCCTGGCGAAAAATACAACAGATGATGGGCGAAGTCAACAGTTCCTCTGCGATTGAGACCACTATACATCTCACCCTCGCTGGTCATCACGGTGAGATCACCATCACTCTTTATCTCAACTCCATCTGTTCTTTCCTTCATTCTAGACTTAGCTAATTTCCCCGATCCACTCTGCTGGTGAATTCGGACAGAAATCACCCTTTATCTGGTCGGGCGGTACCCTCACTAAATGACCATGAAAAGTACAAAGTATAAAGACAATTCTATAGTGTACGCGTTGGCGGTAATGCCGTCTTACTTTCTCAGCAGAAGCAGGCTGTGTTCTGGAAGCATTGATATGCGAATATCCGTACTTTCTGCACTCGCATCCCTACATTACTGCTGCCCTTCATGAAGATCATACCTGGCTCATCACCTGCTCTTTTGTTTGTGAACTGAAGGTATTCCGGTGGACTTGAACTCCACACCCACAGATACAAATTCGGATCTGGGTGGGTATGCAATTTTGCTGTTGGGCATATCTTAGGACCTTTCATGATTTTGAACTTTACGACAATTCTCTTAGATTGATTCCCTCCGTACTATCAAAAGAAACCAAAAGTAATTGTTCCTTTGCAGCATATAATCTGAGTCCTTGACCTAGTTTTACTTGAATAATGGCCCGAAATCGAACTCCTTTATGGATCAGCTATCCCCTGAAAATCACATATAATTCAACAAAGTATGTAAGTATGCATAACTTAATTGGTTGGACAATTAACAAAACGAATGATGAGATCTTACAATGATTTCATATCCAGTGATCGGGTTTTCTTTGCAATCTCATTGAAGCGCATCAGTGTCTAACGAGGTTACTTTGGAAAGCCGCCAAAATTGTAGGTACGTGCCTCTCGCTATCCCTCTCTCCCCCACTAAAAGTCTATGGCTGGTTTGTTTTTGCCTTCTTTTATAAGTAGAAAAATGCTCCTACTTAATTCTTTGCCATAATTTGGAAAAATAATTTGTGTTAGGCCCAATGCCCGTGTGAGAAAAACCTTACACATTCACCTCAGATTTGTTGGAAGCACTCCAGAAGTAAGATCCCGAATACATTAGACCGATATGGGAGACTGCGCTCTTAAGATTACCCCAAAGGTAGACCACTCAAAGTGCGTGAAAATTAGCACAAACACTACCTTGCCCGTAACAATGATCATATAGTTTCCAAAACTTATTCACAACTTTTGCCCGTAGTTGCACTTGTCATCTTCACCTAACTTTTGTATGCAGAGAAACACCCTTTAGCCTTGTCCCTAATTCTTTTATTTTTGTCAATGAACAAACAAGGATACACAATAGGGTCCTTGCGTATTTTTATGACATAAAAGTTATTTTAGATAAAGTCCAGTAAACTCCAAATCATTATATACTTCTTACCTTTACAAAAAAAAAAAAAAAACCAAATCACTACGTCATTTAGGTGTAACAAGTAAACTCGAACGTCACATACCATTATGTGACCTCGTGGAAGTTTTGATTTTGTTAGAGATAGATAGAATGGAGAAAGAAAAAAAAATTGGCTCTTGCGCTTAGCATAAATAACAATGTTTTGTTCGGTTAATATGATATTTTTCACCACTAGCTGCTACGCACATTTGAATAATATCATTAAAATAATCTTATAATGTTGGAAAATATTGATTTTAAGGTGTTGCTAATGTTTTTTGGCCTCCATGATACAAAAAAGTCTCAAGTGAAAATATCAATGCAGATATAGTAGAGTTTAACCCACTTGCCCATTTCTTTATTTGAAAACTATAATAACCTTCTAACTAATACTTTTCATCACAGATAAGAAAAAGCACTTTTTTTGTTTGTTTTTGCAAACAAACTTCAACAATAAATGCAAAGACTCCTATGATTTACTCTAGTTAGATAGACATCATTAGCGTGGTTATTTTAAGAGGTGTTTTATTGGTTTAAGCCTTACAATTATGATTAACATTGCAAAGCCTCGTTTGAACTTCAAGGAAGATCACTTTGTTCAGTTACCCTCCAGTCGTTTCCACTTTCGCCAATTATTTATTTCATCCAGACATGATATAAACCTTCTATTAGAAAATGCTAAAAAATGATTGCATACCCTTTTTTCTTTGTACTTTGAATCCGCAATTAATAGAACAACCTGTCTGCGTAGGAAAAAGATCAAAATGGCTCTCCTAAAAGATTGGAAAGAGAAAGAAAGAATGAGATTGTTTTCCCAATCACCCGCCAACACAACCTCTAAATGTGGGGAATTATGCAAATTTTGTAGTTCCTATGATCAAGAGAGTCCATGAGACGAAGCTGAGCCACATGGTAGCAATTGAGTTGGCAAAACAAGTTTGCGTTGGGATCTCTTATATGAATATACCGACGTCACTGATTTTTTGGTAGAGGAGGACCTGCTGTTTTCAAGCTACAGCATTGGGAATCAGTGAACTCACGAAGCTCTGTATTCAGTTCTTCTTGGAGCTTATTTCGATTGCGCCTTGTGGTGGTAGGTTGATGGCACATGCAGTGAGGTTTCGCCAAGGAAGGAGTCTCGGGCTCTTTTTGAAGGTAAGCTCAGCCAATGAGCTGTCATTAGTTCCAATGCCTACATATTCAGAATGAGAGTTGATGATGGAGGAAATAGCAGAGTACAAATCTAATTTGGAAGAGGTAATTAATGTCTCCGGAGCAGCTTTCCGAATGCAGAGAGAGAAGTGCAGTGGTTTAAGGTAAGTACATTTTTTTAAATGTGATAGCTAAAACTTATTTTGATAGCGGATATACATTAAACACTTTTTCTCCATCGTGGTTGGGAGACATCTAGCCAAGGTTTTGTGCACCACGAGGTCCAACTTCCCCGGTGATTTTTTAAGGTGCACATTGCCCCGCAGTGATCCAATGCATTCAGGACTTTAATCTTGAAATGTTTTTAATATGACTTGAATCCAAGACCAAAATGAAAAAAAAAAAAAAAAAAGAAGGGAACTCTCTTGCCATTTAAGCCAACACTTTGTTGGTACATAGAAATCTTAAATTCCACATGCTAAACTTAGATTATTAAAGTAATCTGAGAAACAACACTACATCCTTAGAAATATTTACAGAAAATAACAAAGACTGATTAGAGAAACTGGGGCGCTGAAAACTGATTGAAACTCCTCAATTAACTTGCATATTAATGTTACTAACACAACTATGATCCACCGCTTAATCTAATCCAAGCGACTCTTTCTTAAATTTGACGGACTCTTTATATAGGTGTCTGCCAACATGCAGTTAGGGGATTATTATGTAAATAATTTCATGTAGTAGCCATGTATATTAATTTAGAGCCCAAAAAACATTTAAATCAGTTTTACTTATGTTTTCATGATAGCTTTGCTAGTACCATTGCATCATATTCTTCATTTAAGATTATAGGTAGTTCAGATATAATTGAATAAATGTAGATGGATAATGGTTTTAAATCAGTGTTGACACTTGATTTTTAGCCAATTTTTATTTTAAAATTTTTAGAAAATCCATAAAAAAAAATGAAGAAATTGAAAAATCAACTTTGGGGACCTCAGGCTAGCCTAGGGAACCAATTTTGAGCAAAAAATAAATTTCCTTATTTTTTGCATTTTTAATATTTTCAGAAATTAGGAAAATAATAAAAAATCAATGAAAAAAATAGCATTTCAAGTCAGAAAATTACCAAAAAAAGTAATATTTTTATTTAATTTTCCCTTAATTTTTTTATGAATAAATTTTGAAAAATTAAGTCTGGAATCTAGGTTTCTTTGTTAATTTCATTTTTTCAGAATGTTCAAATAATTCTGGAAATTCCATTTTAGCTTTATAATTTTCCATTTTTCATTTTTTAGAGTCGTGTCATCCTCCTCTATGTTTCAAAATTAAAATCGAGTCCAAAAGTCCTCGGAATTGTCCAATTTCGCTGAAAAGGACCAAAATGCAATTTCTGGTTTTCAAATTAGTCCCTAAAATCACTAAAATGAAATTAAAAATTTTCTAGGGACTAAATTGAAAATAGGGGGACGTCACCCCCTAGTTTTTGACCCTCTGAATCCAATGGTGGCAACAATTTTTGCAGAAAGGGGGCCTAAGACTTTGGATTTTGCAAAGTGGGTCCTCGGGTCAAATTGAAAATTTGGGGTTTTTGTACAAATAATGAAAATTTTCAGCCGAAAACACCATTTTCAAGTAAATTCAATCCCCTGAGTCCAAATCTGGTGTCAATTTTGGAAAAAATGTACAATTTGAGGTCTAATTTGATGTTATTTACCAAAGCGGGTCAATCGGGTCAGGTCGACCCGACCCGTTGACCCGTCATAATCATCTTCTTCCTCACGAGATCCCTGCGCGCGCCCTGATTTTCAAACGAGAAGAAGTTTGTTGAGGGAGAGATTCTGAGAGATTTGAGGGGGTTTCTTGGGCGAAAATCGGAACTAATTGGAGGAGAAAGTATCGGGATTTCTCAGGGGGGCTCGGTCAAGTGAATATGGATGGATTTAAAAGCGAGAGGAGCTCGGGTTTTGGGGACTCTGGTTTTCTGGGGGTTTCTTTCGGCCGAGAGGTAAAAAGCTTCGCTAAGCCATTTGCGAAGGAACCAAGCTCCAACGTTGGCGGCACGAGCTTCCCGGAGCTCCAGGGAATCATTTGGACTAAACGATGAGTCATTTCATCCTCAAGTAACACAAGCGCCATTGACGAACAGTAAGAGCTTCGCCAATGGTAGTTCTGGTTTCGTCAACCGTTTTACGAGATTCTTGTTCCAAGCTACTCTTAGTGCACCACTGACCATGTTCCCGGTTTCCTTTTATGATTATGTTGCATAATAACCCGAGCCTTCTCCCGAAAAACCATAAATGAACCGTGAGCTTCACGACTCAGACTAGGCATCGTCGGCTCGAACAGCATCCAGGTAAGTTTCCTAATGCCTTCTCAATGCCTGCTGGCTAGTTGGATAGACGTTTGGACACGGGAAATGAAAGTTTCTGGTTCGTCTGAATTTGGGTTTAGTCGGTACTGATTAGACCATTTCTCGATGATTTAAGGGATGAATCGATGGTATATGGTCCTTAGAGTGTTCAGAATTCGGTCTAG